>JAOPSE010000991.1:0-219903 GCA_029449295.1 Zea luxurians
CTTACTTAGCACTCTATTCATTTAAGAACTTGGGACAATCCTCTTTATGTCTAGATCATGGCATTAATAATTTAATTAAATTGAAATATGACACAAGATACTTATAACCAATTTAAAGCATGTAGATTGCCACATATAAGAATAACAAATATGCAATCTACCATATGATTGGAACTTTTCCAAGACAAGATAAAACATTTTAAGTTCATTATCAAGTGCTTCATTTTTTTATGTGGCTACAAAAGACACAAAGGAATATACTAATTAAAATCAACATGCACTTAAGATTTAATTGTTACCATCCTTTGGATATCCCTTAGTTGTAGGGCTTTTGCTTGATTCCCACAAAGGTTAATCCTTATTCCCTACAACACAAGTTCTTGCTAGAGATGAGTATGAAGTTAGTGATATAAGAACTCAATTCATCTTTGGACCAATCTTAAAAGAATAGTCAATGTAAGATTGATAGCGAGATAAGAATTGAGTTAAACGCTCAAGCACCCCAAAGCTTCATATCATCTTTGGGTACCTACAGATTCTTTCAAACATACTTTGGTACCGATTTTTGGATGGGTCCACCAAGGTTAGCTAATAAGGACTTAGGCACCCAAATAGCCTTTGTCCTAGAAGGTGGTGAACTCATCACCTTTCTAGCATAAGAGTCAAATTTAGGTCTCCCAAGCATATTCGAGTGAATTGACAAGTTAGGCTTAGGAGTTTTACCCTTTGGACAAACCTTGAATAGATGACCGTTTTCACGGCAATTGTAGCAAATGTGATGCTTGTCCTTGCAATGCATTTGCCTTTTGCTTTCATCTTTCTTGATGGTCATCTTTCTTGATCGTGCAAGGTCTTGGATCTTCATGTGAGGGCATGAACCAATTCATGACCCTTCTCCTTGCATCCATAGCACCTGCTATCGCTTCTCTTTGATCTTTCTTTGTTGAAGCACATAGGTACATTATTAGAGCAAATAGTATGAGCATTAATTTTCTCATCTTGAATTTTTCTCATGCCCTTCTTGATAAGTTTTGTATTCTTTTGAAGGGGTTTTGCGGTTGTCCCCTTCTCAAGCTTTTTCACCAAATTATCACGGTTATCTTGAGAAGGTTTATCATGAAACTTTCCCTTCAATTGAGTCAAGCCCCTTCTTAGCCTCTCATTTTCTTCCTTGAGCTCATTGTTTTATTTTGCATAGGAAACATTACTTGTTCCTGAAAATTCTAGCTCAATGGAAGATTGGCTTTCTTGAGAGCAACATTTGTTGGCACATGATAATATAGTTTCTAGTTGAGTACATGTGCATAAGTGAGGTTGGTATGATTTCAAATTAGTTAGCACAACCTCATGAGCCATTTCTAACATGATATCTGAATCCATAGATTTATTACGATAGCAAACAAGCATATCATGTTTTTCTTGCAAAGCTAGATTTTCAATATTTAGCTTTTCTATCGTGTTCTTGAGCATAACATTTTTATTTTTAATTGAGCAATATATGATGAATGATTAACAGTTCTAATTTGCTCAATTGAAATGTCTTCATACCTTTGGACCGAATCATCATGAGAGCACTTTAGCTTCTCATGATATTTGGTCAACTTCTCTAAGTCTTTGATTTTTCTGATGAGGAACTCTTCTTGCTTATGAAGCATTCCTTTTTGTTATTCTGCTCTTTTCATGAGTTTGAGCAAGCTCATCTGATTTTTCTTGCTTAGCTGAGCGAAGAATTGTCACTAGTACAATTTGGCTCTATACAAGCGGTAGGCTTTTACATCATAGGCAGTTCGGTTAGAAAACCGCCTGTGATGTCCCAGGCGGTTCGGTACGCCTGTGATGTATTAGTATCACAAGCGGTTTTTGTTTAGGACCGCCTGTGGTGCTCTATTCTTTTCACAAACGGACCCTAAGGAAAAACCGCCTATGATTGTGAAAATATGAAAATACAAATACAATTTAAATGAATTAATATTTTAATTTTTAACAGAAATATGAAAATACAATTTAAATGAATTAATATTTTAATTTTAACAGAAATATGCAAATACAATTTAAATGAATTAATATTTAATTTTTAACAAATATGCAAAGCACACATAGATAACTAGAGATATTTTAAATTAATTGGCAACCACAATGCATAGTCGATCATACATGATAACAAATACAATTTGATTCATACAATTTTTCATGAACTACCATTTTTCCGCATGTATGGCTTTAAGTTCTTATCAATTTTCTTTTCCACACGCTTGATTCTCTCTGGACCGTTAAAGACGAACATCTCTTCATACTTATTGTATTCCTCATCTTGGTCTCCCACATTCTCAACTCCAACAATTTTTTGCTTTCCAGAAATAACTACATGCATCTTCTCATCTGCTGGATCGAGTACATAGAACACTTGTGCAACACATTCGGCGAGAACCCACGGGTCATCTTTATATCCTACTTTATTTAAGTCTACCAGTGTGAGTTCATAGTTATCCACTATCACCCCCACGGGATGTTGTACCCATTGGCACTTAAATAAGGGTATTTTCATGCTTGGGCCATAATCAAGTTCCCATATTTCCTCTATGAATCCAAAATATGTGGTCTTCTGTCCATGTAGGTCAAAAGCATCGATACGAACACCGCTATTTTGTGCAACACTTTTCTTGTCTTTTGATTTAGTGTAGAATGTGTACCCATTGATGTCATATGATTGCTATGATGTCACAAAACACGATGGCCCAGAAGCCAAATTCTTCATTGTTTTCTCTTCCAAAGAGTCTCCGAATGGGATGTTTTTGTCCATTAACCATTCGCTGAAACAATGTTTGTGCTCCCTCATGATCCAGTCCTCTGTGCGGTTCTGATTTTCTTTACGAAGCTCATCCAGGTGTTCCTCTATGTAAGGCTCGGCTATCGTGAGATGTTGTAGTACACTACCATGAGCACAATGTACTAGCTTGTAATCCTCAACGCGAAAAGTTTTCTTGCCCATTCTCCCTCTCCCACATAGTTTACCCTCATGTTTAGGTACAGACACACCTATCATTGTTCCGTCACTGATGTAATCTATACAGCTCTCAATCACTTCTTCTGTAGTGTATCCCTCCATGATTGAACCCTCTGGGTGAGCGCGATTTCGCACATAACCTTTTAATACTCCCAGGTATCGCTCCAACTGAAACATATGATGTAAATATAGTGGCCCTAATATTTTTATCTGATCCACGAGATGTATGATTAGGTGTACTTGCATATCAAAAAATGATGGAGGAAAACACATTTCAAGCTTGCACATAGTCTCGATGATGTATGCCTTTAGATAGTCCAAGTCTTCTAAAGCTATTACTTTTTGTGAAACCGCATTGAAAAAGTAACACAAGCGTGTGATGACAACTTTGACATGCTCTGTTTCGAGGGCTCTTACCGCAATTGGGAGGAACACCGTCATCATCACATGGCAGTCATGAGAGTTGTAGCCGAATAGAGACAAGTCCTTCATCCTGACTAGTTTGCTGATATTGGATGAGAAACTATGGGCACTTTGACCCCACGCAAACATTTGCAAATCTTTGTTCTCTCCTCAACTGACAAGTTGTAGCTAGTTGGGGGGAGGTAAGGCTTCCCTTTGCCACTCCACTGGATGAAGTTCCGGTCTGATTTGAAGATCTACTAGATCATTGTGATATAAGTCCGTCCTTTGTCTTAGTCAGCATGCCCAGCAAGGTTCCAATGATGCTGTCAAAAACATTTTTTGTTACATGCATCAAATCAATGTTGTGGCAAATTTCCATATCCTTCCAGTATGGGAGGTACTTGAAAAAAATTGATTGCTTCTTGAAAGTTGTGTAAGTTGAAGGGTCAGTTCTCTTTCACTTTTCTCCTTTGTTTTTTCCCTTTCCGAATACAACATGAATGTTCTTTACAATTTCAAAAACAAGTTTCCCACTATAAGGCTTTGGTGCACCTTCACTTTCCAGTTCATTGTTAAATTCCTCTTTCATCTTTGGTCCTTATGCTGCTTCATCAAGAACCGTCTGTGTCCCATGAACACCAACTTCTTGGATGATTTAAGGTACATGGAAGCAGTTCCATCGACGCACACTACATAACCATTCTTTCCTTTAGTCTTTTGCCCTGATAGTGTGGCGCCACCGGGAGAATCATGGATGGTAACAAATATAATTTCTCTTAAGTTGAAATACTCATGGCAATACTCATCCCATATTCTAACTCCTTCATTCCAGAGCTTTGTCATATCTTCCATAAGAGGTTCTAGGAACACATCAATATCACACCAGCTGATTTCAGACCTTGAATAAGAATAGTCAACATAATGTACTTTCTTTTGTGACACAGCCATGATGGAAGGTTGTACATCGTTAAAGTCACGGGCCAGGTGCTATGTACACTTCTTTTTTCACCAAATGTATTCATTCCATCTGTACCCAAAGCAAATCTTACATTTCTGGTTTCTTTGGCAAACTCAGGATACAAAAGATCGAAATTTTTCCATTGTGATGAATCAGCAGGGTGTCGAATCTGTTTGTTATTCTCCTTGCGATTTTCAGCATGCCAACGCATAAGCTCAGCCTCCCTAGGATTTGAGAACAAACGTTTTAAGCGACCAATTACTGGAAGATACCACATCACCAAAGCTGGGATCTTTGACTTCTTTTTCCCATCCATGTCATCAAAAGTGTCATCGTCACTTTTAGGTCCAATAGTGGATTTCTTGTTTTTATTTTTCTTCAGGAATTTTTTTACACAGTCTTGATTTTAGCTCTTCTTGTATCGACTGACATTGCAAACTGGGCATCTTGATGCGTTCTCAAAATCGCCACGATATAGAATACAATGGTTCGGACATGCATGAATTTTTTGCACACCCAGAGCTATGGGAGATATAAGGTTCTTCGCTTTATAAGTGCTTGTTGGTAGTTTGTTGGGTTTTGGTAGTAATTGGGAGAAAATTCAAAAGATCTGTGAAGCTAGTATCAGACCATCCTGCGCTAGCCTTCAACTTAAGAAGTTCTAGAACTGTACGTAGTGTAGTAAACTCTTTGTCACAACCCTTTGATTCATCATATAAAGGTTCTTTTGAGGCACTTTCCAGTCCCTCCATTTTAGATAGCCCTTTCTGCGATCCCACAGAACTCAACATTTCTGGTTCCATATGGCGCAACATCTCTTCGCAATCAAATTCTTCAAAATCTTGATTAGCATCCACATTATCCACTTTACCACCAACTTTAAGATCTAAAATTCTGACAACTCTCTCGTCATTACCAGGCACTTCACATGGATCCAAATCACCATGTTCTGACCATATCGTGTAATTGTTTTTAAACCCTCTTTTTAGCAGATGTGATTGGATTACTCCTGTATCTCTCCAAGCTATCTTATTATCACAATCGATGCACGGACATAATATCTCCTTGCTCTTTCACAAATTCGTGTGCTTGTTGGCCGCTTCAATAAAGCTTCTCAAATTTCGAATGTACGACGGATGTGGTCTTGGCACATTGTACATCCAACTTCGGTCCATTACCTATCCCTGTATTGATTAACATCAATAAAATCATTAATTAATTGAATTCATCCATAAAACATGAAACAAATTGATGTGCATGAAAATGAAACAAACATTGTAGCAATAGGTACCTTGAGGTGAGACAACTGTGTTTCTAAAGAATCTTTAAACTAGATCAACTATTACAAGTCCAAATCTTGGAATTCCAAAGCTTTTCTTCAAATCCGGTCTATATTACAAAATTGAGGCAAAAAATCACATCAAAATGAGAAAGAAAACAAACGGAGATCATATATATGCATAAACTATTGAAATCAATCAATAAATTCAAAACAAAACCTTCTCCCTGTAGATCTCAAAAAACACCCGCCGCCGCTACAGTGCTGCGACTGTTCTGGGAGTTAGGGTTCTGGAACCCGTGGGCTAGTCCTTTTATAGTGTACACACATCGCAGGCGGATTTTTAAAAAAACCGCCTATGATATATAACATCACAGGCGGTTTTTGATTCTGACCGCCTGTGAAGTTAATCTATCACAGGCGGTTTTTTATTCCGACCGCCTGTGAAGTTAATCTATCACAGGCGGTCGGAATAAAAAACCGCATGTGATGTTATCTATCACAGGCGGTTTTTCTAAATATCCGTCTGTGATTGTTTACAATATAAAAGGCTCGTTGGTCGGCATGAACCCTAACTCTTCCCGCCCGAGCTGACACATTGCGCCGCCAGGCTGCCGCCGTCCCCGTCCCCGTCCCCGAGCCCGAGCGCCGCCGTCCCCGAGCCCGAGCGCCGAGTGCGCCGCCGTCCCTGAGCCCAAGCGCCGTCGTCCCCTTCCCCGAGCCCGAGCGCCACCGTCCCCGAGCCCGAGCGCCGAGTGCGCCGCCGTCCCTGAGCCCAAGCGTCGCCGTCACGGTCCCCGAGCCCAAAGCACCGCCGTCCCCGAGCTCTTTCTTCTTCCTCTTGTAGTAAGGTCGAAGTTCAGGTTCCATTTCTTCTAAGTTCATGGCTCGAATTTCCTATATGTGTTTGAATCATATATGTTCATTGATGGCAGATTACTTGTGTTTGAATCATATATGTGTTTGAATACACAGCTGGATATGTATGTGTTTGAATCATAGCTTAGGTTAATCAAATGGTTAGGTTAATCAAATGCTTAGGTTAATCAATGGTTCAAACACATTAAGGTGTTAATCAATGGCTATCCCTGATTATCAGTGCTTAGATTATTTACTGTTGGTGTTTTCACTTACATATTTTGTTGGTTGTCAATATGCTTATTGCTTATTGCTTGGTTGTCAATTACTTGTTTGGCTATCCCTGAATCATATGCTTATTGCTTGGTTGTCAATTACTTCTCATGTATCAGTTTTTATTTCTTTTATCCCTTCTGATTAAATGTTTGTATACCATTAAGGTGTTAGTATCCTTCGAATGAAGAATTTTGTGTCCCTCCATCGATTGGGATCTATTTCTATCCCTTCTGATTAAATGTTTTTTCACTTACATATTCAGTTATAAGAAAATCTCCATAGTGATTGGGGCAACAAGTTTATTTTTAGTGTTTTTTGACTACCTATCTTTGTTTGATAATCATTAGGGCAAATGTGCTTATGGTCACATAAATCATGGAAGTACATAGCCATGACAATGTTATTATCTCCCTATGTTATAAGACTTGTTCTTATCTCCCTTCTTAGTTTTTTGACTACCTATCTTTGCTTCCCAACCCTATGTCATAAGACTTGTTCTTATCTCCCATCTTTGACTTGTTCATAGCCATGACAATGTTATTTGGACCCCTCTTTTTGCCCTATAAGCCACATCCTTGTTTTCCCTCTGATCCCTGCCTTTGTTGCGATCTCAATTTTGATTGTGAGACTTGGTCATTTTCAGTTTCAGAGATGGAAAAAGAGCCACTTGACATGGTTGAGAGCTCAGCTCGAGTCATCGAGACACATGTTGACATCATTCGCAGTCTAGTGACTGATGGGGTTGTGGATACTAGTGAACCGGAATCAGTGTACACACTTAAGACCACTTTGTTTCAAATTGGAGATGTATGCGACATGCTTGAGAAGTGTGCTCTGTCCATCAAAAAGTATGCTGGCTCCAAGAGGGCTAAAATTATTCAAGATGAAGCCCTGCAATATGCTGAAGATGATGAAGCTGCAGATGATTTGGAGGAACTCCAAGCCCAGATCTCCTTACTCAAGCCGACATATTGGAAAAATATTTTGGAATTGAGTATGATAGCGACCAGTCAAGGGGTTGTTGATGTTTAGTCCTAAACAACACGATATGAGTATCGTAGGTTTCACTCTTAGAGATAATGTATTTTGTATGAACCTCTTAGAGAGTGTCAAGTCAATGAACTATCTTCGAGTACTATTGGGAAGTGGATCTCTTTGATGTATTTGTTTTCCCTAGTGATATCGATGGTGCCAAGTAGCACCAAATTTGGACTTGTGTCCATATCTATAGATGCTAGTAGTGATATCGATGGTGCCGAGTAGCACCAAATTTGGACTTGTGTCCATATCTATAGATGCTAGTAGTGATATCGATGGTGCCGAGTAGCACCAAATTTGGACTTGTGTCCATATCTATAGATGCTAGTAGTGATATCGATGGTGCCGAGTAGCACCAAATTTGGACTTGTGTCCAAATCTTGACTACCTCATCCCTATTCTCTGTTTGGGACTTATATGGAGAATGGCATCGGCTGAATGCCTAAATCGGGTTGGGAAGCACGGAGCAGATAGAAGTGCACTTTCCAATGCAGTTAGACAGAGAAGGCATGGCTGTGATGTTATAATGCTGAAGGACACCAAGAAGAGATTATGGCCTGTCGTCCACCACCACTGCCCGTTATTTGTGGGCTTCACCGAGGGCTGGAAACATTTGGTGACAGCAAACGACCTTTGGGCTGGGGACGTCTACGAGCTTGTTAAGGGGCCAGACAATGGTGAGCCGGTGTACTATGTCCGGATGTGTGGTCACAAAATTTAAAGCCGCCCCGGCTTCATGTGTGCGCTTCTCTTCTCTTAGGTGGGGTGCTAAGTGATCTTAGTAGCCGATGTAAGAGAAGAGAAGCGCACAGATGAAGCCGGGGCGGCTTTAAATTTTGTGACCACACATCCGGACAGAGTACACCGGCTCACCATCGTCTGGCCCCTTAACAATCTCGCAGACGTCCCCAGCCCGAAGGTCGTTTGTTGTCACCAAATATTTCCAGCCCTCGGTGAAGCCCACAAATAACGGGCAGTGGTGGTGGATGATAGGCCATAATCTCTTCTTGGTGTCCTTCAGCATTATAACATCACATCCATGCCTTCTCTGTCTAACTGCATTGGAAAGTGCACTTCTATCTGCTTCGTGCTTCCTGGCCCGATCCTGCCCTGGAGGCGGGTTTGGGCTTTCTGTTTGGGGAGTAAAAGAGGGACACGGAGGGGATTTGGGCTCGATTTCTTTTGAATCACCTTTTCTCCAAGTTCCCTTATTGATGGAACCAGTATATTAGACTAACAGTATATCCCTTTATCGATGGAACCAGATGTGCACTAGGTACCTACTAGGATGGATGTGGTCTGCACCGGTGCGTCTAACAAAGTTGATGAAGACGCGACCAAACTTGAATGGTAGACAACGAGCAGCTCCAGTGAAGGGAGCGGGAGGATAGTTCTAGTGACGACAATCCTTGTCCTCCTATACCTCCAAGGAAGAAAAAAACATCAGATGAGCTTGATGCCGACTATATTCCCAACGATGAAGAGGTAAATAGAAATATGCCGACTATATTCTAAAATAATGTTCATATATGAAAGGCCATTAATTGTTTCAATATATAGATTTCAAATGAAGAGAAGAAAGAGGATGCATGTTCTACACGAAACACGGAGGATGCTCCGATGCCTGAATCATCCGTTTCACATAAGCGGAAACGAGGGCGACGAGGTCCCAATCAGATGAAAGAAGGTGCAGTTATGTACGTAACAAAACTAAATGCAGAGGGTTTCCTGAAGAACCACTTGACGTGGTTACAAAGTTTCGAAATTCCTGCGGGTCTACTGTTAGAGATATAGTGCCAATCACACTTCAAAAATGGAAGGATTTAGATGAAGACACCCGCAATAAGCTATGGGCTAAGTTGTCTGAGTCATTCAAGTTCCCAAAAGGCACAGAGGATGCAGTAAGGAAGTCGATGCTCTCTGCTATGGCCAAGATGTTTCGTGGGTGGAAGGCCGAGATGAATAGGGAATTTGTTAAGAAGAATAAGGTTCCTCCGCCCAAGAAAATGGGGAAAATCACTCAAGCTCAGTGGGAGGAATTTGTTCGTAAGAAGACTAAACTGAAGGCCATAGAACGGAGAAACTAATTCTTAGAGAGCGAAGATGAACAAACACCCCATCGCCTGGGGTCAACCGGATATCACCATAAAGTTGTGCAGTGGAACAGGATAATGGAGGAAGCTATAGCTAACGACACTTTGGACCCAATATTAAAAGATATCGATGAGCGAGCTATTCGTTGGATCTTAGGTCGGGCAGGTTTGAGTGAGGACGGCAAACTTTTCCATCCAGAATTGGTAGGCGAAGTTTCGACAAAAATTCAAGAATATGCAGATAAGAGAAAGAAGGGCGAATTTAAGCCTCGAAGGGAGAATAAAATACTAACTGCAGCACTAGGCAATCCTGAACACACTGGACGGGCTCGGGGAATCTCTTCTAAGATTTCCTGGAGAGAGGCGTTTCCAGAGTATGCATCGTCATATAGGAAACACGAGAAGTCGAAAAGGACCCTTGAAGAGACTATTGATGAAAGGGTACAAAAGGCTATTAATGACATGATGAACAAAATGAAGAAAACAGAATGCATATCATTTGAACTCAAGCCAGGCCACATGAGTCCACCTATAGTCCCTAGCAGCGTAGAATCTGTGCAAGACTTCACCAAGTACCCTGTAGACGATATTGTTGAGGACAAGCCTTGCTTTCTTCATATTCCAATCAATCGATCTAGGACAAAAACAAAACAAGCTGCTACTGGTTTGGTAAAACTAGGACTTGTTAACTACAAGGATAATCCTGTCCCGCCACACTATGCTGTGGTCCAAGTTCTAGAGATCACAGACAGTGGTTGTGAAGATTGGGAGATAGACTTTCCAGTTGAGAGGATCTTAACTTTGCAGGAGGCAATGAACGAGTTGGTCCTTTGGCATTGACGCGACATCAAGTTGGGTGATGAGCCGATCTTAAGCCGTGTAACGCGTCATAAGTCACCAACGCCGAATTCAACACCAATGCAACAGAAAGATAGTTCGATCATTTCATACCCCATGGTGCAGGAAAATATGACACCGACCTCCACAAAAATCGTTGAAACTTTCATATCACCTCTTGCGAAGGAACTCGACGAGGGGGACGTAGACAAAATTGTTCCTTAGAATGTCGACACAAACATCAAAAAGGAAGCAAAGGTTGACACCAATGTTGAAGGGCCAACTATTTCAAAGAAAATTCATCAGCGAATTGCCACTGACGATGTCAAGAAACCGTCAGAATCAGTGGCACGCTACCTGCATAAATTGCGGAGTGTTATGACAAATCAATCAAAAGCGGAATCAGCATCTCATGGAGTACGCACACAGTCCCAAATAGACAATTTCGAAGTATGGGAAGAAGATGGAATGATTCATACTCGAGAATCATTACGTCTTAAAACCAATATCTCGATATACAAGAAGGAGTATGTTCCTCCTAAATTTGTGAATGGGAGGCCGTTCTTGACGACGGTGCAACTTTCTAAGTTGTCGACTCCGGAGATTAGAATGCATGAGTGGTACATGGTGGCTAGCAACAAATACAAACTCGAGGACTTCACATTTGTTGTGCCAGAAGATGCATTTTGGAGCAATGATAATATAGATCCTGTGCGGCATTTATTCTTTGACGATCTCTGGTCGTTGTACCACCGACAAAGGATGGAAACCAACTACTTAACCCTCTTTTGCTTGTAAGTACCTCTAAACTTTCATATTTGTTAGTTTTGTACACGCACACATAAACGAGAGTCTAACGATTAACACTTTTACACGTAGGATGCAATACATGGATGATAAGAAGAAACAACTTAAGACAGGGTTTCTTAACCCATTGATGATATCCCAAGCTCGCTACAAAGAAGTTGCTCGGAGAAATGGAGAAGAATACAAAGACTTGGATGATGCTGAATTTGAGAAAGCCGTCAAACAAAATCAGAGAAAGAAAATGAAGGTAATGGCGGCACACATTGGACGAGCCATGTATAATCATGTACAATATGGCAAGGACTTAATAATAGCTCCGCACCACTTTAAGTAAGTTCTCGACATGGTTTTGAACTATAAATTATGGCAATCGTGATCCTAACATGTGTTTTCGTCTATGTCTATATAGTGACCACTACATTTGTATCATGACCTTTCCAAAGCATGGTAAAGTCGTGGTCTTCGACTCACTAAGAATGGAAAAGGCTACGTATAATGACTTCTTGAAGATTTTAGATAAGTATGATTATTATTGCACACTTGTACTTATTACAACTTAACAAATGTATTCTTAATCTCACAATGCTATTCTTATATGCAGTGCATACCGTTTTTATTGGAAAGGTCTTGGCAGCGAACATCCAGAGGACAAGCCTAATTTGTCAATATCATTATTTCCATATGGTGACAAACAACCTCCGGGTACTGTCCTGTGCAGTTATTATGTATGCGAATGGTGTCGTGTCACCTTCCATTACATGGTCAATCGTGAGGATGTAAGTTCACAATCATTGTCTATGTTGCAATTTTTATGTTATATTGTTGCTCATCACATTACTCTTAGTATTGCTTGCTTTTTGCTTTCATTGCAGGTTCCTAAATCCAAGATCAATGCTGAATGGTTAGAAAGAGATATGGTTTCCGTCGGCGTGGCTAAGGTTGTAAAAGACTTGCTTTACTTTATGCGTCGTGAAGTTCTTCATCAACAAGGGCTATTCTACAATACAAATGGAAATTTGCAACAATTCCCAGAACTAAGTTTGTACACGATATCACACAGTGTTTAAATCTTTAGTTAGGAACTTTAGATGTTTAGTTGTCTATGGAATTTTGAGATGTTGAGTTGTTATGCAACTTGATATGTGTATAAATCTGTGTATGATGGAACTTGATATGTGGATGAATATGTGTATGGAACCTGTATGTGGATGAATATGTGTATGATGGAACTTGATATGTGGATGAATATGTGTATGGAACTTGATATGTGGACGAATATGTGGAATATGTGTTTGAATCTGTTATTAATTCTGTATATGAATCTGGAATCTAAATATGAATATGGAATCTGTATATTGAAATACAGTCGGACTTATATTTAAAACCGCCTGTGATGTGTGTCTATCACAGGCGGTTCTTTTAAATTGGACCGCCTGTGATGTGTGTCTATCACAGGCGGTTCTTTTAAACTGGACCGCCTGTGATGTGTGTCTATCACAAGCGGTTTTTGATTGACCGCCTGTGATGTTGTTTTACATCACAGTCGGTGCACCACAAGCGGTTCCTGGAACCGCCTGTGTAGAGGCTAACCGGACCGCCTGTACAGAGCTTTACTGTAGTAGTGTGTTGAAGATCATCCTCATCTTCACTATCACTTTCATGCTCCTCCTCATCCTCACTTTTGCTTTCACTGTCACTCCCATTAGCGACAAAGCATATATAAGAAGTGGATTTGAAAGACGAACCTTGTGAAGAGGTGGATTCATCGCTTGGTCTCCATCAATCATTTTCTTCTTCTTCAATCTTGTTCTTCGCCTCATCTTCCTTCATTTTGAGTAACATCCTTTCGGCGATTCTCATGGCAAGTTCTGTTGCCCTAGGATCAACATCTGCACCAAAAGATGAAGTCGAGGCAACCTCAACTTTTCAAGCTTAGAAGCACTTTCGTTTCATAGACCCCCCCCCCGACATGATCTTTTCCTCACGCGATTAAGAGTTAGAATGAGGACTAGGCTCTGATACCAATTGAAAGTTTCCTAGAGGGGGTGAATAGGCAAGCGTAATTTTTTTTTCAACAAAAGCTAGAAATGAATTAGGTAAAACCGGTTCAACCGGTGTCAAAACCGGTTCAACCGATTTACACGAGCTCAACTAAAGAATGAGATATAAAACTAATTTGGTCTCAAAATTCACCCAGTTAACTTTGCAAATGGGATATCCTTGATGATCCACAGGGTTCAAAGTAGTAGATCTGAGAAGGGCACTTCTCAAAATCCACACACCAAAAATATATAAACAATTCATCCATGGAATAGTGAGACAACGAAAATGTGGCAGAACCTCCCAAGTTATTGGGCCCACATCGTCTCAAAGACCTCAGACGGCTATGCATGTTCACCAGATAACTTAACAGGATCTGTCTGATTGTCCCAAGGACCCCGGATAAACCACTTACAACCAGGATCAGAAGATTAAGTAAACACAACTCACATATAAACATTTGCAGCGGAAATTTTTTATTACAACATGTTACAAGTTACAACAAGTTTACATTATATTTATCGGAGTGATTACAAAAGAAAGTGGTTCAAAAGAATTACACTTTGAAATGTATAAAACATTTATAAGTTTTAAAATACATGCTAGATTAAGTGACAATCCTCATTAAAGAAACTATAGAAGGGATATACTTATATAAGAAGGTCGAGCCCACTAGCACTTAGCACCATCAATCAGCAGCACAAATCTAGTACCTGCAACAACATGGGATCGAAAACCCTGAGCATAGAGTGTACTTTCGCAAGTCTTACCTGTCTAAGGAAAAAGACTCTCAAGGATATGCTGGCCTTTGGGAATCAAGGTAAAGTTTATCAAGATTCAAAGACTCTTTTTGCAGAAAAGCTTACTAGTAGTGGATCCTTATGCCAAAATTTTACTTCACAAATTAAGTACTTTTCCTGAATCTAGATTTTCATAATCTAGAGCATTCACTTGTCCTGGTCTAGCTTTTTTACCAAATTCTTATTTTACTTATTAACTACAATGAGTGGTCAGAGGGTAGAGTCTCCATGACCGACGAGCAACGACGATTCGAACTGATTATACCCAGTTGGGGATCCCTAACCACACAACAAATGTAGCACTTAACCCTTGCATATGTCAACCATTCCCACAGATCCTCCACAACGTGAACCGGTCCGCGCTACCTGGGAGCACAGTACTCCTCCGTCCAGCCTTTAGCCAGGAGGTACACGCTACTCGCACCATCTCCCATGCCCAGTGCGCGGTTGTCTTTTCACGTATGGAATAGCCAGGTTCAGGCTTACCGAAGCATGTGGCTAGTTGCAAAGTTTCCACCACAATAGGCCTACATCGAACGGTCCTTAATCGACACAGACGGGCAAACTTTCCTGCTCAACGTCTGGTCTACATTTCATATTATTTCCCAAAACTTGATACCTGAGAGAGGTACCCTACTTGAATGATGAAATCATCGCGGACGCAATGGGTCCATCATCACAAGTCCTTTTATTTCACAAACTCCCATATCCCGTGTTACACATCATATTTTAAAAACCATCCTAAATTAATAAGTAGGGCTAAGCATCACTAAATTTTCATAAAACAGGTATTAGGGTTGTTTAACCAAGGAAGGAAATGCATCAACTGTTTGATCACACAACTCCTATCACCTAATGCATCATTCAAGGTGATAAAACTTTTTAAAACAGAAGGAGGTAGCAAAAGCACCAGGGCTTGCCTAGGATAAACACTACGTTATTGTTGTTAGATGATACTCATTTGGCGAGCATCTCTTATCCAGGCACTTGTTTGATTCATCCACTTTAGCTTCGTCCATCAGCATTACCTTGAGATTAATCCAACTCTTGTCCTCCACATCACATGATTAATTAACGTACCTAGATGATATGCAATAATGCATATGAGTAAGGACATGAATAGTAAATGATAAATAACCTATACTAAAGAGGGGAAACACTTCAAGCAAGACATCACAAACATTCATAATCAAGCATTAAATAGATATACACAACCAAGCACAATGATCACGTTCTCTAACTTACACAAATCAAATCCAAACATCAATAATTATAAAACTAGATATAGTTCCTATATTTTTTTTGTTCGAACATAACACCAAAAGATTCATAAAGCATAGGGTCATTATTTATACACTCCAAATTTAGAACAAGAATACAAATAAGCTAACTAACCTTCTAAACCACTTTGCCAGATGACTTGAATTGCACACCACTAAATAAGACATCTCACTAATACAAGATATTACGATACTATGCAATACAAAATTAATTACTTAATGGCGAAGCACAATACAACACTTATAAGCACAAGCTAGATGCAAAGAAACAATTAAACACAACCATCAAGTTCTCAATTGCAGATTTTCTGGACAGCACTCAGCAGTCAATTGTTTTGCTCATAACTCACAAGATATTAATCCAAAAATAGTGAACTAGGACTTTCTGAAAAGCTTATGAAGTCCTCTACACCTTTAGTATTATCATCACAATGTGATTCAACATTTAGAAAGGTCAAACAGTGGTAAACGTAAATTCTATCCAGTTTTGGACAGAATTCGACTACTCAATTCAAAAATCTATAACTGGAGTCTTGAACACCCAAATCAGGTGATCCTAGACTTCATAGAAAGATAGTAGAATTGTCTACAATTCATTTATAAACATCTTAGGTTAATTCAATGCATATAAAGGTCAAAAGACATGAGAATGGTTCTGCTGTTCAAATTTAGACAGATTCAGAGATCCGAACTCAAACAACTGTAACTTAACTTATAGATCACCAAAAAGGATGATCCAAAATTTGTTGAAAAGCTTAAGAAAAGTACTACAACTATCCTATAATTACTAAGGACTGATTCTCAGTTTAACTTAGCCAAACAATCCAACTTTCGAAACCTGTACAGAATTTGGACAGATTCTGAGACTGGACTTGAGAAAATCATAACTTTCAAATTACTAGACCTATGACCATGATATTTTTACACCAGCAATATAAAGAAATTATCTACAACTTTTATATATCACACTTTCACAGAAAACATGATTTACTTCACTAAACTAGCTGCTCAATTAAAACTGTACCTGCAGTCCTAAACAGCAAGAATCCTAATTTAGTTCCTATTTAGCTTCTACACTTGTCATGCTTTTGATACTTAGCCTACTCTAACACATTATTATGGACCAGATCTAAAATCTTATACCTAATCACACATATAGATATAAACTAGTCTATTTTATAATTGTGCACCCAATCACTTCGCATAAGTAGAACTTGTATTTTAAACCTAAAGTTCATATCGCAATGAAGAATCACTTTCATGACACTATGCACATTTCATTCCTCACAAATATCGACTCCATACAAATCAACCATTTGTTAATTAATGGAAACAACAGATCGACTTATCAAGACTAAACTCGAAGCGATGTCCTCAACTACGGGGATGGTTTTGGGTTCGGTCCTTCTACCGAACACTTAATAAGCTTCACATGGGCTTCGGTTCTTCACCATCAGAACCCAAGGTTTTCTCTCCTCATATCTTGTACATCAGCACATACATATACACACAATTAGCATCTAATAAATCGATGCCGGTTATAGGTACCGGTGATGAATAACATAAAGAGAACAGTTGTTCCTTATCGGGGAAAACGACGACGTGACCGGGACTGCATAGATCGAGATGGAGCTCGCTGCGGTATTTCATTGAACATGTCGAGGGCGCGACACGAAGGAGTTCCATGACTATTGCTGCTCCATGGACTAGGGCAAGGTTGGCGTGCGGCTGTGGTTGGGTGCGAGCTGAGGGAGCTCGGCAAGGCCCCTGGCTTGGGGGCGGCGCTTGGTCGATGGCTTGCCGTGGCTGAGCAGGACGACGGCTGTGAGGGGCCTAGGCGTCAGGGAGGCAGGGGAAGTCGGCTGCCAGTGCAGAGGCCAATCCCGACGAGCTTAGCAACTGGCGCATCCGGATGAAGACTGGTAGCGCCACACAGCTGAAGATGGCGAGGGCACCATGGCCAGCTGCCGAGCAGTGAGTTCCATGGCGGTGGCATGGTGAAGGGAGCTAGGGAGGCGATGGGGAAGGGCTGGGCAAGCTCCAGTGGAGGTGAGGGTGCTAGGGAGGGGCGGCATCCATGGCTAGGAAGAGAGATGGAGGGATGTAATACTCAAAATGGTATACAAAGAATACAGAGAGGTCTCCTCAGTTTATGTGCCTTATTTGCATCATGAAAAGAACATACCTATAATTAAGAGATGAACTAAAACAAATGATAAAAAAATATATGCCTCATATTGGAGTTTATATGTTTGTGCATTAAAAAAATAATAAGGATAATAAGATAATAAATACTAGAAGTTAAATCAAACCCTAACTTAAAATTAGGGTTTTTGGAAAATAAGAAAAACAGAAGGGATATAAAGATATAAATAATATATTTAATAAATATTCTCAAACTTAGTACTTTCAGTGCATAAATAAAGTTTGTAACTGATGAGCCACAAAAGTTTGAATATAAATTGAAATTCAAATTAGGATTTAAAAATAAAAGGGAAAAAGAAACATAAAAGAAAAAAAAGAAAAGCCAATTGGGCCGTGTGCCTCAATTTGGCCCAGCAGTAGATGATTTTCGCGCAGCCCAACTCCCCACCTGCCTTCTCCACGCGCGCGCCCCCTATCACTGCTCCGCTGGGCCCATCTGCCAGCTGTGGTATCGTGACGGCGCGCTGATCGTGTACAACTGACAAGCCGGGCCTGCTCCTCATCCACACGCTGCATGGTGTCGCCTACACTACACGTGGGACCGATGCGCCAGGTCGTGCGCTAACAGCTCCGCCGAGCTCCGCGTGGGCGCGTGCAACCATCCGCACGACAATGGCGGGCCATGACCTCTTCCCCTCTGCCCGACTTCGACTCCAGAAGATTAAAGGGGTTCTCGTGACCACCACCTCTTCCCTCCTCGCCTCGTCGTAGTGATCAGAGCACTTGAAACATAGAGAATCGTGGGAGAGAGAAGAGGGCTTGTGGCTGTGCTTGGTTCGCCGCGGATTATCGAATCCTGCTATCGATTGGAAGCGGGAAGTGGTCGGGGAGGATCGCGCGATCGTTGGTGGGGCGTCTTCTTCCGCGAAGGGGCCTCGATTGCTCGCCAATTGCCATGGCGGAAAATCCCCACCTAACCGCCAAGCTCCGTGGACAGGTGTCATCGTACCTCGGCCAGCCATTAGTGAGTCTCCACCGTGTCCATCTTCCCTTCCTCCAAATTATGCACTAGCAAATTACAGAATGGTGTAGCCAAGCTCCTAGGTCCGCTGCCCGACCATGGTGCCACCGCGACGCGCCGTGTACCGAGTCCCGCGCTTGCTGTCGGCCAAAATTGGTTGGGGGATTAAGTTTAGGGAGGCATCAATTGTGTGAGGTGCGAGTTAATTGGTCAAAGGTACACGGGTTGGCCGAATTCGAAACCCCGGTGGGCTCACCGCCACGCGGTGGGAAGCGCCGCCGTGCCTCGGCTCGGGGAAGGTGATGCAGCATGGGTCGTTTGATCGTATTCAACGGCCACGATTAGGTCTGGGGAGGAATGCAAGGAAGCCGCTGGATGAGATCTGACGGATCAGATCTGATCCCGCTTGCGTTAAATAGCAACCGTCAGATTCAGATCCGAAGGCTTAGAATGGATACCGGTTCGCTTAGACTTAGGTTTAATCTGACGCGTCGGTCGTTGATCCAACGGCCGAGAATCACCCGTACCCCTTCGTCGTGGCAATCTTTGTAAAGAACCCCTGTAATTTTTCATAAATAACTCGCCGTCCACACAGGCTGTTCACAGAGTCGTAGAAATTTTTACGCATAGGCCCCTGAGTCTACCAGAAATTGACGCCCAGTCCAAGCGATAATAAAAACCGAGAAATGATTATAGAATTTAGTTTTTAATACAAAAACAATTCTAGAAACTTGTAAAATGCATAGAAAATTCATTTTTAATCCAAATTGATCCATTCCAGTTTCTAAAATTTTGTAATATTAATGTTTATCATCTAATGTCTCTGTTTTAACATGAAAACAGTAAGAAAATTAATTTCTCATGTAATTCCATTTCAAGCACATTAAACCTTTGGAAATTCATAATTCAAAATCTATATCTCCAAATGTAATGATTCATGTTCCTAGTTTCTTATTTTAATGTGTAGATTTTTATTGTGTATTTCATTCACATGTTTGGTGCGATGTTAATTTTTGCTATACTATGTATGCATTGTATTGATGCGAGTAGACGAGCAAGCCACTGTGGATTCTGAGGTTCAGCAGGTAGAAGTAGCTGAGCAGGAGCTCATTGAAGGCAAGTTGTGCCCTTGATCACTTACTTTTTCCCAGCCATTCTTATTAATTATAATGATCTGCATAGGTTAGTTTTGATGGGATCCAATAAGTTACCCCAGTTTTGGTTATCTTTATACCCTGTTTACCACTGAAATATTTTTGGGTAGTACCTGCTATTGCTTTATGTGGATTTGGGAAAGGAGATACACTATTCATGATTACATTTTTATTATCTTTGTATTATCACTGTTCATGTTAAGATCATTATGTTAATAGGAACATGGAGCGACCACCTGGAAAAACAGTGCTATCGCAAGGGTTTAATGGGACGCCCTTGGCTGATTAACTAGGAAAGCTAGTGGATGACTTCCTTACCCGAAAGGGGCAAGGGCAGTAGGGGAGTGGTCAGTGTAGGAAGGTCCTTGGGTTGATTTTGCTGCGATGGCAGTCAGGCGAGGGATTCCTGCACTGGAGCTTCCTATAAACTGTAGCGGGATTTCTGAAGCTAGTGGAACTTTGTAAAGGCCTCGTAGTGTTACCCTGCCTCGCCTCCTCGGTAGAGGTGTATGGGATTGGCCGTCTCTTGGCAGATGGGTAACATGACTTGTGGGTAAAGATGCGCAACCTCTGCAGAGTGTAAAACTGGTATACTAGCCGTGCTCACGGTCATGAGCAGCTCGGACCCTCACATCATTAATTTATGGAACTTAAATTTAATTTGACATTTGCATCGCATTTGGGATTATTTTATTATTACTTTTCTTTATTATTATTAAGGTTTGGTATTTACTTACACTTAGTAATTGCTAATAAAATTTTGACCAACTTATAAAAGCAATGCTCAGCTTTAGCCTCTATTTTGTTGATCAGCCTTACACTTCACATGAACTCCCACCTTTGGTGAGTTCATGCACATTATTCCTCACGACTTGTTGAGCTATGAACGTATGTGAGCTCACTCTTGCTGTCTCACACCCCCACAGGAGAAGAACAGGTGGTCGAAGAGGAGCCGCCAAAAACTAAGGCATTCGACTTGATCTAGGTGGCGTCTCCTAGTCAGCTTCGTGGCAACAGGGAATAATATTTAGTTCGCTTTATTTTATCATTTATTGTTGTAAGACTTCCGCTATGTAATAAGTACATTATAATATTAATGACATTTATCTTTATACACTCTGTTATTATGTGTGTTGTTCTTCCTTGGCGCACATATGAGATGCACCCGGATTTGCTCCTTAAATCCGGGTGTGACAAGGGAGGACACCAGTAGAGTTGGAGCCTTGCAGGGTCGCACGCTCGGCGAGGATGACTGTCACAGAGGGCACGACACCGGGCATGGTGAAACGACGGCATGTGCACGCTAGGCCAATAGCTAGAGGGGTGGTCGGACAAAGAGCTCAAACGTGCAAGGAAGAGAGATGGAACCCAACGTATCTGCAACTGCGGCGGCTAGAACAACGATGAAAGCTTGAGGTGGCATGAGGCTGATGCTCGGTGTGAGGGATTCCGGCTCCTAGGACCGAACGTGCTTGGAAAGAATAAGAGAGATGGTGTCCTGAAAGCAGATGAGGAGAGGGTGGTGGGATATTTCCAGAGAAAAGCATGTACTCGAGATAAGGAATGAAGGGAGATGGACACGTAGAGGATAAATTTTTAGATTTTTTCTCTCTTCTTTTTAACAAAATCAAAATATAGATATTTTAGGTTTGTCAGCTTAGGATCTAAAAGATATATAAAAGGGCCAAACTAAGACGAGATCAACAACAATATTGGGACAGAATTTTATTTGGTGAACGCTTTGGAGTCAGATGAATTCGTACTCGTTATTTATATATTTGAAGATTTAGATCGAGGCGAGCACAAACCAAACCCAACAAAATTCGGAACCGATATTTTAAATTGTACTTGATATGACTTTAGATCAGATAACTTCATTAGCAACTCGACCTGATCCCTTTGTCATGGATAATTTGCTGGAAATCATCCATGATTATAAATCCTCGGACATGATGTCTCGTTTGATGAGCGGTTACTAAATTATTTTATACCTAAAAACTTTAGTCGTCGACTTTTAATAAATTTTGTTTGGGACAAAATCGGAGGACTAAACTAAGTTTCTAAATTCATAATTGCATAATTGATGAATTTTAAATAATCACAGGACTCGCTAATTTTCGGAGCAAATACGTTCCGAACTTCGTAAAAACTTTAGGAAGAGTCTAGATAGACAGAGATAGATGTGATATTAAAATCATGATAGGCGAAAATGATCAGGATATTGAGATTACTATCCTCATTGACATCCCGTGCTTAAGTCCATATTCACGGTTTACGTACAGTAACACCTGGGGTGTTACAACCTTCCCCCTTAGAAGAATCTTATCTCGAGATTCAGAACGAAAGACTTCTAAGAGTAGAGAGGTGTGTAACTCCTGTCCATAGCAGTGATAGCATAAAGTAGTTCCAAGCGGAGGCAGGTATCTCAGAATGTTGTTTTGATAGCGATCATAGGATGTATTACTTTAGTCTAATTAGAGATGTCCACAATCAGAGACAGTATCTGTTAGAAGAACACATAAGGTTTCATGTGTACAGTTTCCTTTTCCTGATAACACTGTACTATCTGAGTCTGTTGAGAACGGTGGACAAATGGATATAAATTACACAAACCTTATGAGATGCAACCTCTTGGGTAAAACACACAGAAAGAGGTTTACCAACAAGTGGTCATTGAAAATCCCTAGCACATAAGACGAGGGTGGATGTCGAATAACATCACAGTTAACTCGTGGTTAGCTAGGGAATCGAAGTCCAAGAAAAATGATAGAGATTCGAGGAATAAATTAGTGAAGGTGATCAACAATGGATGACTACACCATGGATGGTTTCATCTAGCGCTAGCATGACTCTGTCAGACCACACATGTTGGAAAATCACATGCGAGACGATCGAGACACGACTAGAACTGTGGTCAGGCTATTACCAGTTAGCTGAGGATGGCAAAGTACCTCAGCCAACAATGTAGAGTTAAGATGCATATGCTCATAATCTAATCCAATATGGCACAATATCTGCGCATATGTTCATAACCTTCACTTGATCTTCATAAGGGTTTCTTCAGGATAGGCTGAACTAAAGTGAGTTTAGACAACTCGATAAAACAATCTCTAAACTCAATCTTTGTTCACAATGCAGTTACAAGTTAGTAAAACCAACTTGTTGAACTACTTTTGACATTGAGCAAGTCTTCTTATTATCCATCGGCAAACCAGGGTTCAAGAGTTCACCTTTGTTAATAGGAGATCATGCATTTTGATAGAAATCCATTCGGTCAGGTGGTTCATCTGTTTCTTCATGTGAGATGAACTTACTTGGTTCAGGAATACATGGATTAAATAAGAGAGCGAATGAACAAACTCCTGCATCACAGCAACAGAGAAAGCAAATTTCGATTTTGAGAAACTAATCAGTTGTCTTTTGACACTAAAAAGCTCTAAGATTCACCTTTACATAAAGGAGGCAAAGGAAACTTTTATGGTGCAGTCACTACCAAAATCAAGAGAAAAGAGACAACACCTGAAAGGGGTGATTTTTATCAGACGATTAGACATAGAAAGGTTTTGATCTTCGATGGAGACTTCTGAATTGGTAGAAAATTTACTAAGGAATACATTAGAGTTATATACTCTTTTGATCCAACATTGATGGCATATGTGGCTTGATCATTTCGCAAACAACATAGAAATTATTTCAAGGGAAAGGTTTACGGAAGATAACCTATCCATGTAATTCCATAATGGATCATGACTAGCGACCTCGATACCAGCATGCGCTAAGCAGCAAATCCTGTGTGCGCATTCACAGGAGGCTATCAGTCTCGCCGCGGCACCATAAGTCATTAATCGTGACACCATTACCGGACTGGCACCAATAATGAATCCCATGTAGCATAAAAAGATTGTGCCTAGATAACACATTGATATAGCTTCATAATGGATTAAACTACTAACCGCGATACCAGCGCGTGCCAAGCAGCACAACCGTGCGTGTATACCCACAGGAGGCCCTCGGTTTCATTGTGGCACCGTCAGTTTTAGTCATAACACCATTACCAAACTCAACCAATGAAAAACCTTACATGGCACACATATACCGAGCAAGGATGACAAGATACAAAAGACCTTTAAGAAGGATTACAAGTAGAGAGCCAAATAAACCATGGCCCGATGAAATGAATAAGACATGGCCATAACCTAATCTTGATGAAAGGAGTATGATGGGAGAGTGTTACTTCAGTCTCAAGCATATTTCTATGCCATCGCAAGAAATTTCAAGGTCAATGAGTAACGTACAATTAGATATAGAGAGGCAACGATCATAAGGTTAAACTAGTAAGCCTTCAAGAGATATAAGAAAACCAAAGGTATTAAACTCAAGAAAAGGATCAGACATGCCTTCCCTAGGTTAGGTGGATAACACAATGATGTGATCCTCAAGGAGAGGCGAATTGAAATAGGTATATTAGCTTGCACCAACCGAACAAGGGTATGGGTTAGGATGAAAATATGACCATAAGAAAGCTACAAGTGGATTGTCAAGATCACAGACTAGAGATCCTTGTTAAAATCCACATACTTCTTTATGCAACAAAGTGATGATCTAAACACCCATTGACCTGAGCTTGGTTACAAAGGAGCGATGAAAAATTTTAATCCATTCACGTTTGGAGACTTGGAGGGATTTTTAGAAAAATGACAAAACTATAAATTAGACCTCATACAATTCCATATATTGAGATGATGAGGACATGACTTGGTCTAATTGCTAGAACTCCAATAATCTTGTGAAGAAAATGATCTTCACACAAGACGACACCTAGGATAGGTTGTCAAGAAATTAATACACGTTTAGATCAAGGTTCACTAAACGAGGACATGGCATAGCTTTGGGTTTATGCAAACAAACTACCCGCATTCTATCAGCACACAAGCACAAACAAACACAAGTTGCACTAGCGGTCAAACTAAGAAGATCCATAGGACACATAAACACATGTCTAAAGGACACAACAAACAAAGCTAGAAATTGCTAATAGGAGTAATGCTTCACACATTTTCCAATTATTTATTATCGAAATAAAGATGAGGGAAGCACGTTTGTTCACAATCACCAATTATTAGAATAAAGGTGAGAGAAGCATTTTTGTGAGCAAACAACAAACACAATGCAATAATTGGGATGCATGCTCGTCCTATTCGTCCTCACAATTTTTTTGCCAACTTAATATGGCAATAGTGTTCTATATCGGTGGCATATCTACGTCTCTCTCGATATATTGCTAGTCATCAGCTACACATACGGGTTCAAGGTTATTGTGCTTACAGAAAATTCCATCACAGCCCAATTCTCACACATGACAGTTTATCACAGTTTATACTCCATATATCTCTATATGGAGGCTACCTCCTCATTAAGTGTCGAGCCACGCATAGGCGCCGCTGCCACACTTTAACCATAGGGCAGCTCATTATGGTAACTCACCTTCTTACCTGAGTGTAGGTGCGTCGTTGCAAATACATTACACTTCTCAGCATTCCCATGTTTGTATACCCATACACACACATGGGATACTGAATCCTAGAAAAGTAAATACTCCACATCGCAGCCTTCATATATACATATGTAAAACATGTATATAATCAAGCACTTTTTATGCTCTCCCCTAGACCGATGTTTGTTCGATCATGCTCTCACATCTTATCTTACCTAAGCATCGATCAATTCAAGACTGAATGGCCTCAAACAACATTATACATGTATGCAATTCCCCCCAGGTCGTGGGTTAGTGTTTTAATCTAAGCCACCTAATAGTCCTTAATTTAGGGCTTAACAGAGGATGTCGCTAGCATTATAGTTTTTCAAATATATTTTTCAAAACCAAACTATGTGTTTAGTTAAAATAGGTTTTCAAAACCAAAACTTTGTTTTAAAAATACGTATGTGATCGTATTATACTTAATGTTGCTCCGATATCAGCTGTGGTAGAACCTCCCAAGTTATTGGGCCCACATGCACCTATCCTCGTCTCAAAGACCTCAGATGGCTATGCATGTGCCCCAGATAACTTAACAGGATCCGTCCGATTGTCCCAGGGACCCCAGATAAACCACTTACAACTAGGATCACATGATTAAGTAAACACAACTCACATATAAACATTTGCAGCAGAAATTCTTTATTACAACATGTTACGAGTTACAACAAGTTTACATTATATTTATCGGAGTGATTACAAAAGAAAGTGGTTCAAAAGAATTACACTTTGAAATGTATAAAACATTTATAAGTTTTAAAATACATACTACTTAAGTGACAATCCTCATTAAAGAAACTATAGAAGGGATATACTTATATAAGAAGGTCGAGCCCACCGGCACTTAGCACCATCAATCAGCAGCACAATCTAGTACCTACAACAACATGGGTTCGAAAACCCTGCGTACGGAGTGTACTTTCACAAGTCTTACCCGTCTAAGGAAAAAGACTCTCAAGGATATGATGGCCTTTGGGAATCAAGGTAACGTTTATCAAGATTCAAAGACTGTTTTTGCAGAAAAGCTTACTAGTAGTGGATCCTTATGCCAAAATTTTACTTCACAAATTAAGTACTTTTCCTAAATCTAGATTTGCCTAATCTAGAGCATTCACTTGTCCTAATCTAGCTTTCTTTTACCAAATTCTTATTTTACTTATTAACTACAATGAGTGGTCGAAGGGTAGAGTCTCCATGACCGAGGAGCAACGACGATTCGAACTGATTATGTAACACCCCTGGTGTTACCCAAAGCCCTGCCCAGAGCAAGCACATTTGTGTCCTACTTAAACTATATGCTACAATGGGAAGTGAAGGAACTCAAAGTTTAGAGGCATGGTTAAGATAAGCATTTACCATAACAAGAAAGAAATTCTATCCTTCATACAATGTTCACCCACAAACAAGATTCTAAAACCCTAATTCCTTCTTAAGCCCTTAAACCCTAACCATGGGATTAAAGGGGAAAGAGTGGGCAAATGATCAAAACATAAAAATGAACCTTGACTAAAGATGAAGTGTATTAGTAAAGCTACAAAATTTAGTAAGAGAAATATTGCAAAGAGGCCCAACAAAAACCACAAATTAGTGCATCAAGTGGAAAGCACACTAGAGCCATCAAAATTTCTCTAAGTCCCCAAAACCACCCTAGCCCAAAGATCAAAGGTGTTCACCTTTGTGCTGGCGCCAAAACCACTTGGACCAAATAGCAAAAAGTACCCAAATCACCCAAGGCACCACCCTGAAAAATTTGAGTTCAAACCGAGGTCGTTTGACATGGTTTGACATCGGTTTTGTCACTGGTGAACAGTGCCGACAGACTTGACTTGGCGCCCGCATATCTCACAAGCTAGGGCATATCTCCCATTGGAACTTACACAAACTAGCTAGCCCTAGGTTCTAAGAAGAGATCTGCACAAGACCCTTGGCGAGATTCGCACGTTTGTGATCCCTGCAGGCGCATGAACAAAGGCAGAAGCAAACACCCACGTGTTCGACGCGTTCTGGCGAGCCAGACCACGCCCTCAGCATTCCGCCCATGCGCGCAGCCCCGCGCCGCGCCAACTTCACGTCCACGCCCGCGCCCGCACCTATAAAAGCCATCCCGGCCCCGAACGTACACCCCCGCGCGTCGCTAACCCAACCCGAGCTCAAGTTCGCTGGAGTTTGCCCCGTGAGCAAGGTGCCAGCGGCCGCGTGAGCCACGGCCACCGTAGACTAGCCAACCTAGCCACTCCATGCCCCGTCCGACCCTCGGGATAGCCTCTACGGACCTCGGTAAAGCTTCCAAAGCCGGGGATTGAACTCTACCTCACAGGAGACACCGGATCGACATCGCCGGACTTCAACCGACCGCCAGCGCACGTAGACCGAGCTCCACGGTAAGCCTTCCATCGATTCCTTGCACTGGTAGGCCGGAGTGTACGCCGCCGACGAGCCCGACCGCCTGCGCACGTGGCCCGACTGATTCCGGCCATCACCGTCGACGAGTCGCACCTCGACGTGGCCGCCATGACCTCCTGTATCTAACCCCACCCTTCACCGGATCTTCCTCGCCGCCGGTAAGCCACGCCACCCTGTTTATTCCCTGCGGTTACTGTTTCATGAGGGGAGGGAGCTCAGTGGAAAAGAAGAAGCTGGGGGGTTTTTGAATAGTCAGTGACTCAGATGAATAGTCCCGCAGGGGTATGGTTTAAAGACTTAGTTAAGGGAAAGCTTAGGGGTCTCGGTGTAAACTGGTTTTTCATAAAACCTTATAAACCTTATTCTTTTAAATGCAGATAGAGCTTACAGAATTCATAACTCCAGTTTTATCCAACCAAATTTGGTCAAACCAATTTTGCTAAGTTCTAAATAATATAAACTACCTACGAAAAATACCAAACACCCTAAGTACTGCAAAAAAATTTAAAGTTTTGATTTAAATAGTAAACTGGCCAAAAGCTAGATAAATAAAGGAAAAATAGCTACACTGTTAGACTGAGGTCAAGAAAAATTAGAGAGATACTTAACCACTAACTATCTTGTTTAAAAATAATAAACCCTCAGTATACTAGATTAAGGAGAGGTTTACCATTAAAACTTGTTTTCATTCAAACTTAAAGAAAATGAAAAGGGGAGTTTAAAATAAGGACCAGAGGCCAACCACATTTTTGCTAGCTTACTTTAGTAGCATAGTTCACTAGAAAATTTTGTTGAGCCCTCTGTTAGTACAAAAGAAATGCACCACATTTTATTTTATGAAATCCATGAAAACTTAGAAAAATCCTAGAAATTAACCCCAAGGAAACACACCCCAACCCTTGGGATAACTAATAATATGCTAGTATTAATCTAGAAAAATATAAGTTCTGTTGTTTGATATTTTTCAAATAACAAGTTAGTTATACATTTTTGGCATTAAACTTTAGAAAATCACAACTAAATAAACAGTGGGTCTTTTTCTGTGATTTTTGGCACAGAGACCTATTATCACCCATGAATCTTAGTAAAAATAAATTTTAATCCAGAAACCTCACCTAAATCAGAGATATAGCGCAAAGTGCCTTTTACCCTTACTTTTGTTATTTTTGCACAAGGAGTATCTGAATTAATTTCAACCTCAAATTTTTAGAATAAACCATAGAGGTCAATGCTTGCCCACTGTAATTTTTGTAATATTTGTTTTGGAAAATTCTAAATTGCCATGATAGTTCAAAAAGCACTCAATAATAAGCAAAATAGAAAGTAAAATGAAAATTTTGGGAAAAATTAGTGGTGTGCAAAGTAAATCCTCCAAGGGCCCAAGGCAAACATCCAAGGGATGACTGAAATTTTAAGTTCATTCAAGACCCTAAAATGAATCTATGAAACCCTTAAGGCCGACAAAGAAACCCTAGTGTACCCACTATTTTAATATTGTTCACCTTACGTAGCATTTACGACTTGCCATATCATTAACATGCATATATCTTGTTCATTGCATTCGATAGATTGTAATCTCGCTAATGGAGAGTACATCCTCGTTCCGGAGCAAGGAGTTGCTCAGGAGGTAGCCCAGGAGCCAGCACCAGAGCCTGCCATGGAGGATCTGCCTGCCCCAGCTTTGGAAGGCAAGCCCCGGTTTTATGCATAACTGTTTATATATGCTATTTTACTACACTTAATGTTTGTAGGCTTGTACTGTGCACTTAAGTGTAGGAGTTGTCTGAAACTCTAGTTGCATGAACTCAGGATTCCTTTTGAGATGGATACTAGTATGCTAGGTCGAGTAGCTGCTTTGCTAATTAGGGATCTCGGTAGAAGTCGAGTGATTTTTCTAGCACTCATGTGAGGTTAGGAATTGGTTGTATCCATTTTGATAATAGAATGATGATGGTCTATGGACACAGATCCATGGGGATGCGTGGTCTACGAGATGAAATTGGAATAAGGATTTAACGTGCGAATACCTATGTCAAGCGTTTGAACGTACTAAACACATGCCGAGAAATATGGTAAATCGGTAAGCCTAGTACCTGAGTGAACCTGCCCGCAGATTTCCCTCCTCACGCGACCTGAGACATGGTCTCCCATTCCGGTTATGGTGGGTACAAGTGCGGTCACTGCACGACGGCAATCATGGTCAGTGAGGCATTATATGCCAAGGCGGTGAGCCCCTTTCTATTGCTAGGGAATCAATGGAGACGGTTGATGTGTGTGGGGACGGAGTGCCTCGCCACATCGTGTGTTTAGGTTTACCTTGCAAGGTTAAAACTCGATTCGAATCGTCTGCTTCTCGTAGCTAATGAGACTGCTTGATCCATTGTACTACATTGAGTAATAAGAGGAAAGGAGTTCATTGGCAAAAGATGTTGATTGCTAAAATGCTTGATACCATGTATGATTAGCTAGGTACACATTTAGTCTTAAGAGAGTCACACAAAAACTTGAAAAGCTAAAACTTGATTTTAGATTCAGCTAGTGCTTTTGGCAAACCAAACCTCTCAGCCAAATAGCTGCATGTCTAGAGGTAGAGGAGTAGACTCCTCACATCGGGTAAGTCTAGCTAAGTATTAGTATACTCAGCCTTGCTTGTGGTATAAATTTTTTACAGGTCTCTAGAGGATATGGTTGCTGGAGTGACTTGGTCGTCTACCTTGCCATCGGGTTGGACAGTCAAGTGGGACCCTACCTCAGTAGGGGAGGAGCATGAGGAGTGATGGTCCAGACTTCCTCATCTTTCCTTTTATTTACCGTTAGTTAAATTCGGCTACATTCCGAACAATGATCACTACTTTTGATAAACTCCGTTGATGATGTAATAATCTTAAGTACTTCCTTAATGTATGGTTATGCTTTATTGTATTTGCTCTGTGCCTCACCTTCGAGTGAGTACGTGGTACTTGATCCTGTTAGTGGCCTTATCGGACTAGATCCAAGGGACTGACGTATTATTCCTATTTAAGTGTGGTCTAGCCTCTAAGGTGGGACTTAGGCACTTAAGTTGGAATAATTCAGGCGGTTCCGCCATGGCTGGTATCATAGCTTGTACCACCACAGAGGAATCAATAAATCATAATTATCAACCTTTTCAAAAAGTAAAACTTGTAGCAACCAATGTTGGATAGATCGGTAAGACGATAAGGATGGACATAGAATGTGAAGCCTTAGGATACTAGATGAGTAGCTAGGTGGCTATTTGAATATGCCCTACAGGCTACTATAATAATGGGTGGAGGTTTCTCTATTCCTATATATTTGATGTGAGGTCGCTTAGGACGAGCATGCATGCATCATTTTTGTTCTAACTACTTAGTAAGTGGTCAAGAATTTTAAAAGCTATGTAATCCAAGAGGCGCCGCAATAAAGATTAAGTATACCTCAAAGATCTCAACGTAACCCTAGGAAAGCCAACCACTAGTTCCCTTTTTATTTTGGTAATTCTTTTTCTTTTTCGCTTACGCTTACCCTTACACAGATGACTTCTCACGAATCCTCAGAAGGAGGGAACACACATTCCCACACGGACGGACTTGCACGAGAGGGTTTTCCCCGCATTTTGTGGGAGGTGCTGCAGGGAGCTGGTTTATGCTACGCCTCCCCAGTATGTGGTACAGTTTGTTCGAGGAGCACTGGGTACCCCGTTGTAGGATGAGGATGACCTTGGAGCCTCATCCCTTGCAGCTGGGCTGGCGTTCATTTGGACTCCGAGTCTTTTCAGATTCAGGGCTGAGGATACTATCGAGTCCACTGCTCTCCATGTACTGACGACCTTTGTGGTTTTCACCCCTTGGACTTGTCAACTCATCCCATTGGCTTGTTCCCCGCTGAGAAGGAGGACAACCAATGTGGAAGGATCGAGTGGAGCATGCCAAGGATGTGTGGGCTCTTTACCCGGGGCAGACTGCTCACCTGATGGTGTGATGCATGAGAACTGATGGGAATAGTGGAGTCTACCAAGATCACCCTGGATAACAGGGAGGACCTGGTGGTAGACCTGTCCAGTGAGCTGGTAGAAAAGGACCTCCAGGTGGAGCAGATGGCCACTCAAATCCAAGAGCTTGAGGATCAGATTGGGGCCAGGGAGAACACCATTGAGGTTCTAGAGTATCAGCTCCTGACCACGCAGCAACAGCTTGAGGAAGCCAACCAGCACTTGGATATGCACCACTAGGAAATTCAGGACATGGAGGCAGAAGGGGCTGATGAGGATGTCGATATCGAGGGAGGAGAGGAGCCGGAGCCTGCATCCAGCGTGGACACTGCTGGCTCAGGGAGACCACCTTCCCCCGAGTCTAGTGTTGCCTCGTTTGCTCATTAGGTTTCAGAGATTGGGGTAGAAGTGTGCGGCAGTAGGACTCCTCGAAACTAGCTTAGCTTTTGCACCCTTAGGGTACTAGGCTAGAGAGAGTCGAGTATTTTGAACATTGCTGTAACTGTTAGAAAACTCTTTTGGGTGGATGAATGATGGGTGATTTCTATTTAAGTTATGAAGGAAATTTATGTCATGTGGTACCTCTTGTGAAAATGCTAGGAAATGTTTGGCATTTTACAAACCTTGTCATTTAAAATCTCTTACCATGAGCGATCCCAGATTTAGAAGTATGACACTAAGAGCCTCCTAAATTTCAGATGGCAGGAAGAGCACACCGTGGACAGAATGAGCGCATTCCTCCACCACCACCGCTGCCTCCTACCATGCAAGAGCTGATGGCTCAGCAGAATGAGATTCCGCGACAGTTAGCTCAGCGTCAGCCACCACCCTAGCACCTATGGTGGTGGTGATCACCATCAGCGTCCCCCAGCAGCGGCCACCTATCAGGAGTTCCTCAGCACTCAACTGTTGTTGTTCACTTCGGGCAGAGGACCCACTTGATGCTGATGTGTGGCTCAGGGTGGTGGAATCCAAATTCCCACTGCTTAATGGAGTTTGTTCAGACGTGGCCAAGGTCCATTTTGCCACCCAGCAGCTTCGCGGACCCGTGCAGACATGGTGGGATCACTTCCTCGCTATGCAGCCAGTTGACCACGTGGTCGAATGGGGAGAGTTCAAGGCAGCATTCAGAGGGCATCACATACCAGCAGGCATCATGGATCGCAAGCTCAATGAGTTTCTGGCACTCACTCAGGGGAGTTGTACAGTGTTACAGTACGCCCAAGCCTTCAATGACCTGTGTCAGTACGCAGGCTGTCATGCTGACACGGATGAGAAGAAGAGGGACATGTTCAGGAGGGGCCTCAGTACTAAGCTTCACGACCGCCTCAACGCAGTTATGGCCAACAACTACAATGAGTTAGTCAACCTGGCCATATCTTAGGAGGACTACATCACAGCTCGTCAGGCAGAAAAGAAGAGGAAAGCCCCTATGGCAGGACCTTCAGCTCAGCCTCAGCGCTTCAGGATTGTGTCCAACACTCAGAATAGGGGAACCTCAGCAGCAGTAAGGAAGATGGGTGATTCAACCACAGCAGCAGCAATAGGCACCCAACCGCTCTCAACCCCCAGTTCAGAGGAACAACAGCCAGCCACAGCAGCTGTACTGTCAGGCCAACGACAACAGATGTTTCACTTGTGGCGGCACTGGACACTACGCCAAGAATTGCCCCAAGAACCAGCAGAGGCAGGGGCAAAATGCAAATCAGAAACAAGGCAAGAGGCAGAGGGTGCAAGTGAGGCAAGGCAGGCTGAACTTCACCACGTTGGTTGATATTTCGGAGGGAGCACCCATCATGACTGGTATCTTTTTCCGTTTTGAATTATCTTGCAGTGATTCATTTTTATTCTAGTGCATCACACAGTTTTATCAGTGCAAAATTTAGTGCCAAATGCCAGTTACCTTTCCATCACACAAAAGGGGGCATTACAATTGCAACACCAGGAGGCTGGGTTGCCACCTATCAAATCAACAGGCAGGTGCCTATAAAATTTGGTAGTCTTGTAATTAGAACCACCCTCCTTATCTTGGGATTGGATAGTGTGGATATCATATTAGGAACTGACTGGTTATCAAGGCATCAGGCAGGTGATTGATATCACAGCAGGGCCCATTGAGGTACACTCACCTACTTGTGGGAAATCACGTTATATTTGCCTAACCAGGGTTGTACCCGTTCCTGTGCCTTCGCCCTGATAAAGTCACCCGTAGAGAGAATTCCAGTGGTCAGTGAGTACACCGATGTTTTCCCAGATGAATTGCCAGGGATGCCACCCGACAGAGACATAGAGTTTGCAATTGAGCTGCAACCCGAACTGCACCTATATCCAAGAGACCCTATAGGATGCCTCCAGCAGAGTTGGCAGAATTGAAAAAGCAGTTACAATAGTTGTTGGACAAGGGATTCATTCGCCCAAGTACTTCACCATGGGGATGTCCGGCATTGTTCGTGAAGAAGAAGGATGAGAGTCTGAGATTGTGTGTGGATTACCGCCCTCTCAATGCGGTAACAATTAAAAATAAGTATCCTTTACCAAGCATTGATGTGTTGTTTGATCAGTTGGTGGGAGCCAAGGTGTTTTCCAAGATAGACCTTCGCTCTGGCTATCATCAAATCAAGATCAGAGCCAGTGATATTCCGAAAACAGCTTTCTCTACCAGATACGGGCTTTATGAGTACTTGGTGATGTCACTCGGGCTGACCAATGCCCCAGCATATTTTATGTATATGATGAACTCAATATTTATGCCAGAGCTGGACAAGTTTGTGGTGGTCTTCATCGATGATATCTTGGTGTACTCGAAGAATGAAGACGAGCATGCAAACCATTTGCACACAGTACTTCAGCGACTACACGATCATCATTTATATGCTAAATTGTCCAAATGTGATTTCAGGCTGAGGGAAATTAAATTTTTGGGTCACACCATTTCTCAGGATGGGATATCAGTTGATCCGGAGAAAGTGCAAGAAGTGATGGATTGGAAGCCTCCTACCACCGTACGACAGATTTGGAGTTTTCCTGGGATTGGCAGGATATTACCGGCGATTCATTCTGAATTTCTCCAGGATTGCAAAGCCAATGACTGAATTATTGAAGAAAGGAGTAAAGTATGAATGGAGTCAGAAATGTGAGGATGCCTTCATGCATTGAGGCAGCATCTAACAACAGCACCCGTGCTGGCACAGCCTGATAACACCAAATCTTTCGATGTTTATTGTGATGCTTCAGGCACTGGATTGGGATGTGTATTGATGCAAGACAATAGAGTTATTACCTATGCATCCCGAACACTCAGGCCTCATGAGCAGAACTACCCCACACATGATCTGGAGTTAGCAGCCGTAGTTCATGCTCTAAAGATATGGAGACATTATTTAATGGGAGCTCATTGTAATGTTTATACTGATCACAAGAGTCTCAAGTATATTTTCACTCAATCTGATCTTAATATGAGGCAGAGAAGATGGTTGGAATTGATCAAGTACTATGATTTGGAGGTGCATTACCATCCGGGCAAGGCCAATGTTGTGGTAGATGCCCTAAGTCGAAAAGCCCAATGTAACTGCGTAACTATGGACCTCTAAGATCGCCATCTTGTGTGACGAGTTGTGCAAGCTAAACATGGAAGTTATTTCCCTAGGTAACTTGAATTATATCTTCGTAGAGCCCAAACTACATGAGCAAATAGTCCTGGCACAGATTGGTGACAAGGGTGTTCAAGTTATTAAGGAGATGCTCGAACAAAAGGTGGATAAGTACAAATGCTTTCGTCAGGACAACAAGGGAGTTCTATGGTTTGAAGACTGATTGGTTGTTCCTAAGAATCCAGAACTCAGGCAGAAAATATTGGATGAAGCTCATCTTTCCAAATTTTCCATGCACCCCGGCAGTAACAAGATGTATCATGATCTCAGATCTTTGTATTGGTGGACCAGAATGAAGAGGGAAATTGCTAAGTATGTATCTGAATGCGACACTTGCCAAAGAATCAAGGCTAGTCATTTGAAGGTAGCAGGAACTTACATCCTCTTCCCGTACCATCTTGGAAATGGGAGGATGTTTGCATGGATTTTATTGTGGGATTGCCCAACACCTCCCGGCACCATGATTCTATTTGGGTCATTGTGGATAGGTTAACCAAGATAGCTCATTTCTTGCCAGTGCACACCACCCACAAGGCAGAGAAATATGCAGAGATCTATATAGACCAAATAGTACGTTTGCATGGAATTCCAAAGACCATTGTGTCTGATAGAGGAGCACTATTTGTGGCACGTTTCTGGGAGCAGCTGCAAGAGTCACTTGGGACCCATGTGATAAGAAGCTCGGCATACCATCCTCAAACAAATGGTCAGACAGAAAGAGTAAATCAGATTCTAGAGGACATGTTGAGGGCATGTGTGTTACACTATGGTAAGAATTGGGATAAGTGCCTTTCTTTAGTGGAGTTCTCTTATAACAACAGCTACCAGTCCAGCCTAAAGATGGCACCTTTCGAAGCCTTGTATGGGAGAAGGTGTAGGACACCACTAAATTGGTCACAAGCGGGAGAAAGGGAAGTATTTGGACCTGACTTAGTACTTGAAGCTGAGGAGAGAGTCAGAGTCATTAAGAAGAACTTGGAAGCTGCTCAGGCCAGACAGAAAAGCTATCACGATAAAAGAAGGAAACCTCTATAGTTCGAGGTGGGAGATCATGTATATCTCAAGGTGTCACCCACCAAAGGTGTTCAGAGGTTTGGAATCAAGGGCAAGTTAGCTCCTCGCTATATTGGGCCCTATGAAATCAAAGAGACTTGTGGACCTGTAGCATACCAGTTGAAGTTGCCACCTCATATGTCAACAATTCATGATGTATTCCACGTATCTCAGCTACGGAAGTGTGTCCGCTTACCCACTGAGGTGCTACCTGAACCAGAATTAGAGATAGAACCAGACTTATCTTATCAAGAGCACCCCATCAAGGTATTGGACCAAAAAGAAAGATCAACTCGAGCAAGGTCAATCCAAATGTATAAGATTCAGTGGAGTAACCATTCAGAAGAAGAGGCTACGTGGGAAACTGAGGATTTTCTACGTTCTCGCTTCCCCGAATTTCTGCCTAAAGGAATCGGTACGTAACCCAAAACACCCACCCCCCACCTGCCCTTTGAATCTAAATATAAGAGAAACCTAGTTAATAAGAGTAGAGTAAGTTGTGAAAATAAATCTAGAAGGACTTCCTTCTGAAGTTGCAAAGAGGATGACATTCGAAGTGCAGTTAACTAGAGAATCTTGATTAAAGGAAACCACAACGCACCAACACACACCTTCTTGGTACCCTACTAAAGGATCCCTACCCAATCTCGGGACGAGATTCCTTTAAGGGGAGAGGGCTGTAACACCCCTGGTGTTACCCAAAGCCCTGCCTAGAGCAAGCACATTTGTGTCCTACTTAAACTATATGCTACAATGGGAAGTGAAGGAACTCAAAGTTTAGAGGCATGGTTAAGATAAGCATTTACCATAACAAGAAAGAAATTCTATCCTTCATACAATGTTCCCCCACAAACAAGATTCTAAAACCCTAATTCCTTCTTAAGCCCTTAAACCCTAACCATGGGATTAAAGGGGAAAGAGTGGGCAAATGATCAAAACATAAAAAGGAACCTTGACTAAAGATGAAGTGTATTAGTAAAACTACAAAATTTAGTAAGAGAAATATTGCAAAAAGGCCCAACAAAAACCACAAATTAGTGCATCAAGTGGAAAGCACACTAGAGCCATCAAAATTTCTCTAAGTCCCCAAAACCACCCTAGCCCAAAGATCAAAGGTGTTCACCTTTGTGCTGGTGCCAAAACCACTTGGACCAAATAGCAAAAGTACCCAAATCATCCAAGGCACCACCCTGAAAAATTTGAATTCAAACCGAGGTCGTTTGACATGGTTTGACATCGGTTTTGTCACTGGTGAACAGTGCCGACAGACTTGACTTGGTGCCTGCATATCTCACAAGCTAGGGCATATCTCCCATTGGAACTTACACAAACTAACTAGCCCTAGGTGCCAGGAAGAGATCTGCACAAGACCCTTGGCGAGATTCGCACGTTTGTGATCCCTACAGGCGCTTAAACAAAGGCAGAAGCAAACGCCCACGTGTTCGACGCATTCTAACACGCCAGAGCACGCCCTCGGTGTTCCGCCCACGCGTCCACGCCCGCGCCGCGCCAACTTCGCGTCCACGCCCGCGCCCGCGCCTATAAAAGCCATCCCGGCCCTGACCGTACACCCCCGCACGTCGCTAACCCAACCCGAGCTCAAGTTCACCAGAGTTTGCCCCCGTGAGCAAGGTGCCAGCGGCCGCGTGAGCCACGACCACCGTAGACCGGCCAACCTAGCCACTCCCCGCCCCGTCCGACCCTCGGGATAGCCTCAACGGACCCCAGTAAAGCTTCTAGAGCCGGGGATTGAACTCTACCTCACTAGAGACACCGGATCGACGTCGTCGGACTTCAACCGACCGCCGGCGCACGTAGACCGAGCTCCACGGTAAGCCTTTCGTCGATTCCTTACACTAGTAGCGTCCTTAGCACCCCGTGAAGCTTCCTGTGCCATTGGATTGAGCACTACCGCCATGAGCAGGCTGGAGCGTACGCCGCTGACGAGCCCGACCGCCTGCGCACGTGGCCCGACCGATTCCAGCCATCACCATCGACGAGTCGCACCTCGACATGATCGCCAGGACCTCCCGAAACTAACCCTGCCCTTCACTAGACCTTCCTCGCCGCCGGTAAGCCGCGCCACCCTGTTTATTCTCCGCGGTTACTGTTTCATGAGGGGAGGGAGCTTAGTGGAAAAGAAGAAGAAGCCGGGGGGGTTTGAATAGTCAGTGACTCAGATGAATAGTCCCTGTTAGGGGCCTACTTCGTCGCCGAAGGTCCTTTAAGAAGAAGCACGTTTGAAAGATCAGTGTATAATCAAACTCAGCGTGAAGGTACACGCCGAAGCTACAGGGAGCTTCGGCATAGCGACATGACTTAAGACGAAGGGTTGCACCGACTTGAGGAGGAAGAGACCGTTCAGTCCATGATGATTCGTGTCACGATTGTAACTAGTCATCAGGGGCATAAATGTAATTCTGACCGGGCTGCGTCCCATGCCTATAAATAGGTGAACAGTACCCCCGTACTGTTCACGCTGGCTTAAATTCTCTCGTGCATCACGCTTGGACTTTTACTTTCTGTCAAGATGAAGGTATAAATGTAATTCAATATTGTTTCTGTTATCCATGATAACTAAAAAGGAATATATATATATTAGAAAAGATTATATGATTATTCATGTTGTCTTTTATGTTTTATATGCTTCTCCTTTCATTAGTATACTCTGTGATGATGAAGGCTCGTCCTTCATGACCTTCGTCTGAAGATCATTATATCATGAGGGAGATAATGTTTCGAAGGACGAAGGGCATTGACCTTTAACATTTTGTGTTGCCTTGTTCTTAACTCATAGCATTTGAGAACAAGTCCCCAACAGTCCCGCAGGGGTATGGTTTAAAGACTTAGTTAGGGAAAGCTCAGGGGTCTCGGTGTAAACTGGTTTTTTATAAAACCTTTTAAACCTTATTCTTTTAAATGTAGATAGAGCTTACAAAATTCATAACTCCAGTTTTTATCCAACCAAATTTGGTCAAACCAATTTTGCTAAGTTCTAAATAATATGAACTACTTAGGAAAAATACCAAACACCCTAAGTACTGTAGAAAATATTAAAGTTTTGATTTAAATAGTAAACTGGCCAAAAGCTAGATAAATAAGGGAAAAATAGCTACACTGTTAGACTAAAGTCAAGAAAAATTAGAGAGATACTTAACCACTAACTATCTTGTTTAAAATAATAAACCCCTCAGTACACTAGATTAAGGAGAGGTTTACCATTAAAACTTGTTTTGATTCAAACTTAAAGAAAATGAAAAGGGAGTTTAAAATAAGGACCAGAGGCCAACCACATTTTTGCTAGCTTACTTTAGTAGCATAGTTCACTAGAAAATTTTGTTGAGCCCTCTGTTAGTACAAAAGAAATGCACCACATTTTATTTTATAAAACCCATGAAAACTTAGAAAAATCCTAGAAAATTAACCCCAAGGAAAACCCAACCAACCCTTAGGATAACTAATAATATGCTAGTATGAATCTAGGAAAAATATAAGTTCTATTGTTTGATATTTTTCAAATAACAAGTTAGTTATAAGTACATTTTTGGCATTAAACTTTAGAAAATCACAACTAAATACCCAGTGGGTCTTTTTCTGTGATTTTTGGCACAGAGGACCTATTATCACCCATGAATCTTAGTAAAATTAAATTTTAATCCAGAAACCTCACCTAAATCAGAGCTATAGTGTAAAGTGCCCTTTTACCCTTACTTTTGTTATTTTTGCACAAGGAGTATCTGAATTAATTTCAACCTCAAATTTTTAGAACAAACCACAGAGGTCAATGCTTGCCCACTGTAATTTTTGTAATATTTTTTTGGGAAATTCTAAATTGCCATGATAGTTCAAAAGCACTCAATAATAAGCAAAACAGAAAGTAAAATGAAAATTTTGGGAGAAATTAGTGGTGTGCAAAGTAAATCCTCCAAGGGCCTAAAGCAAATGTCCAAGGGATGACTGAAATTTTAAGTTCATTCAAGACCCTAAAATGAATCTATGAAACCCTTAAGGCCGACAAAGAAACCCTAGTGTACCCACTATTTTAATATTGTTCACCTTACGTAGCATTTACGACTTGCCATATCATTAACATGCATATATCTTGTTCATTGTATTCGATAGATTGTAATCTCGCTGACGGAGAGTACATCCTCGTTCTGGAGCAAGGAGTTGCTCGGGAGGTAGCCCAGGAGCCAGCACTAGAGCCTACCATCGAGGATCTGCCTGCCCCAGCTTTGGAAGGCAAGCCCCGGTTTTATGCATAACCGTTTATATATGCTATTTTACTACACTTAATGTTTGTAGGCTTGTAATGTGCACTTAAGTGTTGGAGTTGTTTGAAACCCTAGTTGCATGAACTCAGGATTCCTTTTGAGATGGATACTAGTATGCTAGGTCAAGTAGCTGCTTTGCTAATTAGGGATCTCGGTAGAAGTCGAGTGATTTTTCTAGCACTCGCGCGAGGTTAGGAATTAGTTGTATCCATTTCGATAGTATAAGGATGATGGTCTGTGGACAAAGATCCATGGGGATGCATGGTCTACAAGATGAAATTGGAATAAGGATTTAACGTGCGGTTACTTGTGTCAAGCGTTTGAATGTACTAAACACATGCCGAGAAATATGGTAAATCGGTAAGCCTAGTACCTGAGTGAACCTGCCCGCAGATTGCCCTCCTCACATGACCTGAGACGTGGTCTCCCATTCCGGTTATGGTGGGTACAAGTGCGGTCACTGCACGACGGTAGTCGGGGTCAGTGAGGCATTGTACACCAAGGCGGTGAGCCCCTTTCTATTGCCACGGAATCGATGGGGACGGTTGATGTGTGTGGGGACGGAGTGCCTTGCCACATCGTGTGTTTAGGTTTACCTTGCATGGTTAAAACTCGATTCGAATCGTCTGCTTCTCGCAGCTAATGAGACTGCTTGATCCATTGTACTGCATTGAGTAATAAGAGGAAAGGAGTTCATTGGCAAAAGATGTTGATTGCTAAAATGCTTGATACCATGTATGATTAGCTAGGTACACATTTAGTCTTAAGAGAGTCACACAAAAACTTGAAAAGCTAAACTTGATTTTAGATTCAGCTAGTGCTTTTGGCAAACCAAACCTCTCAGCCAAACAGCTGCATGTCTAGAAGTAGAGGAGTAGACTCCTCACACCGGGTAAGTCTAGCTGAGTATTAGTATACTCAGCCTTGCTTGTGGCATAATTTTTTTTACAGGTTATCTGGAGGATATGGTTGCTGGAGTGACTTGGCCGTCTACCTTGCCACAGGGTTGGACAGTCGAGTGGGACGCTACCTCAGCAGGGGAGGAGCATGAGGAGTGATGGTCCAGGCTTCCCCATCTTTCCTTTTATTTACCGTTAGTTAAATTCCGCTACATTCCGAACAATGATCACTACTTTTGATAAACTCCGATGATGATGTAATAAACTTAAGTACTTCCTTAATGTATGGTTATGCTTTATTGTATTTGCTCTGTGCCTCACCTTCGAGTGAGTACGTGGTACTTGATCCTATTAGTGGCCTTGTCGGACTAGATCCGAGGGACTGACGTTTTATTCCTATTTAAGTGTGGTCTAGCCTCTAAGGTGGGACTTAGGCACTCAAAGTTGGAATAATTCGGGCGGTTCCGCCACAGATTATACCTAGCTGGGGATCCCTAACCACACGACATATGTAGCACTTAACCCTTGCATATGTCAACCATTCCCACAGATCCTCCACAACGTGAACCGGTCTGCGCTACCCAGGAGCATAGTACTCCTCTATCCAACCTCTAGCCAGGAGGGCACACGCTACTCCCACCATCTCCCACACCCAGTGCGCGGTTGTCTTTTCACGTATGTAATAGCCAGGTTCAGGCTTACCGAAGCATGTGCCTAGTTGCAAAGTCTCCACCACAATAGGCCTACATCGAACGGTCCTTAATCGACATAGACAGGCGAACTTTTCTGCTCAACGTCTAGTCTAAATTTCATATTATTTCCCAAAACTTGATACCTGAGAGAGGTACCCTACTTGAATGATGAAATCATCGCGGTCGCAATGGGTTCAGCATCACAAGTCCTTTTATTTCACAAACTCCCATATCCCATGTTACACATCATATTTTAAAAACCATCCTAAATTAATCAAGGAAGGAAATGCATCAACTGTTTGATCACACAACTCCTATCACCTAATGCATCATTCAAGGTGATAAAACTTTTTAACATAAGGAGGTGGCAAATGCACCAGGGCTTGCCTGGGATAAACACTCCGTTAGTGTTGTTAGATGATACTCATTTGGCGAGCATCTCCCATCCTGGCACTTGTTTGATTCATCCACTTTAGCTTCGTCCATCGGCATCACCTTGAGATTAATCCAACTCTTGTCCTCCACATCACGTGATTAATTAACGTACCTAGATGATATGCAATAATGCATATGAGTAATGACATGAATAGTAAATGATAAACAACCTATACTAAAGAGGGGAAACACTTCAAGTAAGACATCACAAACATTCATAATCAAGCATTAAATAGATATACACAACCAAGCACAATGATCACATTCTCTAACTTACACGAATCAAATCCAAACATCAAGAATTATAAAACTAGATATAGTTCCTATATTTTCTTTAGTTCGAACATAACACCAAAAGATTCATAAAGCATAGGATCATTATTTATACACTCCAAATTTAGAACAAGAATACAAATAAGCTAACTAACCTTCTAAACCACTTTGCCAGATGACTTGAATTACACACCACTAAATAAGACATCTCACTAACACAAGATATTACGATACTAGCTAATAGAAAATTAATTACTTAATGGCGAAGCACAATACAACACTTATAAGCACAAGCTAGATGCAAAGAAACAATTAAACACAACCATCAAGTTCTCAATTCCAGATTTTCTGGACAGCACTCAGCAGTCAATTGTTTTCCTCATAACTCATAAGATATTATTCCAAAAATAGTGAACTAGGACTTTTTGAAAAGCTTATGAAGTCCTCTACACCTTTGGTATTATCATCACAATGAGATTCAACATTTAGAAAGGTCAAACAGTGGTAAACGTAAATTCTGTCCAGTTTTGGACAGAATTTGACTACTCAGTTCAAAAATCTATAACTAGAGTCTCGAACACCAAAATCAGGTGATCCTAGACTTTTTAGAAAGCTAGTAGAATTGTCTCCAATTCATTTATAAACATCTCAGGTTAATTCAATGCATATAAAGGTCAAAAGACATGAGAAAGACCCTGCTGTCCAAATTTGGACAGATTCAGAGATCCTAACTCAAACAGCTGTAACTTAACTTATAGATCACCAAAAGGGTAATCCAAAAGTTGTTGGAAAGCTTAAGAAAAGTACTGAACTCTCATATAATTACTAAGGACTGATTCTCAGTTTAACTTAGCCAAACAATCCAACTTTCGAAATCTGTACAGAATTTAGACAGATTCTGAGACTGGACTTGAGAAAATCATAACGTTCAAATTACTATACCTATGACCATGATATTTTTACACAAGCAATATAAAGGAATTACCTAAAATTTTCTATATCACACTTTCACATGATTTACTTCACTAAACTAGCTGCTCCATTAAAACTGTACCTGCAGTCCTAAACAGCAAGAATCCTAATTTAGTTCCTATTTAGCTTCTACACTTGTCATGCTTTTGATACTTAGCCTACTCTAACACATTATTACTGACCAGATCTAAAACCTTATACCTAATCACATATATAGATATAAACTAGTCTATTTTATAATTGTGCACCCAATCACTTCGCATAAGTAGAACTTGTATTTTAAACCTAAAGTTCATATCGCAATGAAGAATCACTTTCATGACACTATACACATTTCATTCAGCACAAATATCGACTCCATACAAATCAACCATTTGTTCGATTAACAGAAACAACAGATCGACTTATCACGACTAAACTCGAAGCGACGTCCGTGACTACAGCGATGGTTTTGGGTTCGGTCCTTCTACCGAACACTTAATAAGCTTCACATGGGCTTCGGTTCTTCACCATTGGAACCCAGGGTTTTCTCTCCTCATATCTCGCACATCAGCACATACATATACACAGAATTAGCATCTAATAAATCGATGCCAGTTATAGGTACTAGTGATGAATAACATAAAGAGAACAGTTGTTCCTTACTGGGGCAAACGACGACGTGACCGGGACTGCATAGATCGAGATGGAGCTCGCTACGGTATTTCATCGAACACGTAGAGGGCACGACACGAAGGAGTTCCATGACTATTGCTGCTCCATGGACTAGGGCGAGGTTGGCGTACGGCTGTGGTCGGGGGCGAGCTGAGGGAGCTCAGCAAGGCCCCTGGCTTGGGAGCGGCGCTTGGTCGATGTCTTGTCGTGGCTGAGTAGGACAGCGGCTGTGAGGGGCTCGGCATCTGGGGTGGCAGGGGAAGTCGGCTGCCAGCACGGAGGCCAATCCCAACGAGCATAGCAACTGGCGCATCAGGATGAAGACTAGTGGTGCCACACAGCTGAAGATGGCAAGGGCACCATGGCCAGCTGCCGAGCAGTGAGTTCCATGGCGGCGGCATGGTGGAGGGAGCTAGGGAGGCGATGGGGAAGGGCTGGGCAAGCTCCAGCGGAGGTGAGGGTGCTAGGGAGGGGCGGCATCCATGGCTGGGAAGAGAGATGGAGGGAGGACGTCGACAGAGTTGGAGCCGGGCAGGGTCACACGCTCGGCGAGGATGACTAGCACAGAGGGCACGACGCCGAGCATGGTGAAACGACGGCATGAAAACGCTAGGCCAATAGCTAGAGGGGTGGTCGGACAAAGAGTTTGAACGTGCAAGGAAGAGAGATGGAGCCGAACGTATCTGCAACTTTGGCAGCTAGAACGACGTTGATGGCTTGAGGTGGCATGAGGATGATGCTCGGTGTGAGGGATTCCGGCTCCTAGGACTGAACGTGCTTGGAAAGAATAAGAGAGATGGTGTCCTGGGCATTGAAAGCAGATGAGGAGAGGGTGGTGGATATTTCTAGAGAAAAGCATGTACTCGAGGTAAGGAATGAAGGGAGATGGACACGTAGAGGGTAAATTTTTAGATTTTTTTTCTCTCTTCTTTTTTTAACAAAATCAAAATATAGATATTTTTGGCTTGTGAGCTTAGGGTCTAAAAGATATATAAAAGGGTCAAATTAAGACGAGATCAACAACAATATTGGGGCAGAATTTTATTTGGTGAACGCTTTGGAGTCAAATGAATTTGTACCCGTTGTTTATATATTTGAAGATTTAGATTGAGGCGAGAAACGCACAGACCAAACCCAACAAAATTCGGAACCGATATTTTAACTATACTTGATATGACTTTAGATCAGATAACTTCATCTGCAGCTCGACCTGATCCCTCTGTCGAGGATAATTTGCTGGAAACCATCCATGATTATAAATCCTCGGACATGATGTCTCGTTTGATGAGAGGTTACTAAATTTTTTTATACCTAAAAACTTTGGTCGTTGACTTCTAATAAATTTTGTTTGGGACAACATCGGAGGACTAAACTAAGTTTCTAAATTCATATTTGCATAATTGATGAATTTTAAATAATCACAGGACTCGCTAATTTTCAGAGCAAATATGTTCCGAACTTCGTGAAAACTTTAGGAAGAGTCTATATAGACAGAGATAGATGCGATATTAAAATCATGATAGGCGAAAATGATGAGGATATTGATATTACTATCCTCATTGACATCCCATGCTTAAGTCCATATTCGCGGTTTACGTACAGTAACACCTGGGGTGTTACAAGCCGGTCCAGGGATTGGACGGGGTGTTACAAGTGGTATCAGAGCCTACCCTTGAGGTTTCACGGGCTTGTGTGGGCTAGGGGGTTCGGGTATATGGCGCATGGTGCATGTGGACCCAGAGTGGTCACATGGCATGGCATATGACAACACTAGACACAAAGACGTGGCTAAGATGGGAGGTTCCTGGATTAGGGTTGACCGACGAGGACGTCGGTCTTCTAAGGTGGGTGGATTGTGATATCCTGGCCCCTGGGATGGTAATGTCCTAGCCCAAGGCTTAATAGAATTAATAGAGTATCCATACCAACAAGGTGCATCTTCTTTTTCGGAAGCCTATCTCGAAAGAACCTCTAAGTTAAGCATGCTTAGCTTGGAGCAATTTGGGATGGGTGACTGACCGGGAAGTTTTCTCAGGTGCGCATGAGTGAGGACAAAGTGCGTACAAAAGACTCGTGTTGGTATGTGGGAACAATATATGATCCTAGAGAGCTGCCATAAGTAAATACCATTGGTCTAGGGATTGGACGGGGTGCTACAGAAGAACACGAACAAACACAAGCAAGAACACAAGAGACACAAGATTTATCTAGAGGCTCGGTCACACCACCAAGGTGCCCTACTTCCTCGTTGAGGCGCCCACAAAGAGCTGGGTCTCTTTCAACCCTAATCCTCCCTTTGCCGACCACAAAGATCAAACCCACACACTAATCTTTTCTCACACGAGCGGGTAATACAAACTTCTTGTAGTCTTCCACAAGATTTGGAGACTCACAAGCGACACCTAGTCGTCTAGAAGCTAGAAGCTCCAAGAGTAATGAATCCACAAAGAACTCGATGTAGTACTAAAGCTCAAATCAAGAAGAGCAAGAGGGATTTGGAGATGAAGCACAAAACCACAGCTCTCAATCTCACTCAAAGATTTCTCTCCAAAGATTTGAAATGGGAGAGCTAAGAGATGTGTGTGAAAGAGAGCGAGGTGTTTCTCAAGTTTGAAATGGAGTTTGGTGTGTGCTCATCTGTGTGGGGAGAGAGGTAGGAGTGAGTATATATAGGTGGGGCTTCAAAACTAGTCATTGGGCTGATTTTGCTGTGGAGGACTGGTTGAACCGCCCCTAGGGCTAGTTCAACCGCTCCTGGCTGACTGTCATGTCTGCTAGTCTAACTGGCATACTGTTGAACAGTCTGGTCAAGTTGACCTAACACCGGTTGAACCGGCCCTAGGGGGGTGATTCAACCGCCCTAGTGTTAGCTAACAGCCAGTCTGCCAATCTGACTGGCAGACTACAGGTCAGACTGGGTAGATGTCCTAGAGACCAGTTGAATTGCCCTTGGAGACCAGTTCAATTGGTTTTGACCAGAAAGTTTAGGAGAGAAAACTCCAGTTCAACTGGCCTAGAGGCAAGTTCAACTGGTTTTTGGTCAGAGAGGTTCACAGTTGAATTGAAGTTCAACTCAGCTGAAAAAGCTCAACTCAGCTGAAGAAGTTCAACTCAGCTGAAAAAGCTCAACTCATCTGAAGAAGTTCAACTCAGCTGAAGAAGTTCAACTCAGCTGAAAAAGCTCAACTCAGTTGAAAAAGTTGAACTCAGCTGAAAAAGCTCAACTCAACCCAATAAGTTCAACTCAGCTGAAAAAGCTCAACTCAGCATAAGAAGTTCAACTCAGCTGGAAAAAGCTCAACTACTTTTCAACAGGAACACTCTCCATTTCTCAATCATAACAACAGTCATACACAGAGTGTTCAAGGGATTTTTGTTTTTGAAATAGCTTTTGAATTTTTGAGGCTTGATCTTTGGCAAACACCAACCTTCTTTTTGGACCCCCTTGATAGTATGACGATTCCTATACTCAAGTTAAATAAAATATAATTAAGTAATCTACTTGAGTAATTGGTGTCTCATGTGTGATTTCTCCATTGCGTTACTTCATAAGGATCACAAACATCTTTGTCTCACCTTTTGAAGCAAACACAAATCAATCCCTATGACTTGAACCATTTCACCATATATGAGTTCAAATCATGGCTTCAAGTCACCTTACTGATGCATCAACACAATGTAACTTTTCATAGCTGATTAGTTCATCGACTTAGTGCAAGTACTCTCTTCTTCACCTTAGCCATGGTACCTCGGCCCACAAGCCATCGCTTAGCCTTCACCTTCACTTAGTCCCTCGAAGCCCTTTCCTTATTGTCTTCACCCTATCAGGCCAGTCTTGAGTCACATCATATTGAGCATCCATTGAGAGAATCATTTCTTCAATATTGTGAACCTTGATTGAATGTCATCTAGACATAAATGATAAGATCAATCAAGCTCTAGTTTGATTCTCATAGAAGCATATATGGACGAATAGTAATATGATCAAGCCAATTTACGATTCCTCATATCTTATTCACTTTGGCTTGACCAATCCTCTTAATCACTTCAACCTCTATTCTAATCATATTTATGCATAGTGATTTCTCAGGTCTTGTCCATATATTCAAACCAATATAGAGACCATATTATATCCATTTGTATTATCTCATTGGTTATTTAACCTTGTGTTGAACCTTTGTTCATTGATCATTATACACTATTCAAGTATGTTCATCATACTGAATTTCCTGTTCAACACTTAGCAAACTTGTTAGACCTTTAAATGTGTTGTTATCCAAATCACCAAAACACAAAAAAGGGATGAATGCACTTTCACCCTCCCCAACACCGGCCCGGGCATGGCCCTGCATCCGCTCCACTCGGCCGGCTCCCCCTTCCTCCTCATCGGCGCAGCCCCCGACGCGCCTGCCCCCGGCAGATGGCCATGGCCTTCAAGGCGCTCAGCTCCCTCATCATCGTCTACCTCGCCATGGTGCCCATGGATCTTCGCTGCCTCGTACCTGCAGGCTGGTACGGCCGCTGGCAACGCTGCAAGCACGGGTCGTGTTGCTGCATACGACCTTCTCTAGGCCGGTGCGGCCACCCGCCTCCCCACTACTGTCGTAGCACCCCTACTCTAGCCTGCGTCACTCTGGCGGCCCTTCCTTCGGCCTACGCCATCACCGCAACTCCCCTCCCTCACCTAAGACACCCAGCAACGCTTCCCACTTCGACCTTCTCCCGTTGTCGGCTCCAACACCCCTGCCAGATCTGGCACGAGCCCTTGCCCGGCTGGACACGCCCGGCCGCCCACCCATTCATCGCCTTCGTTTGATCCATCGTTGTCATGGTCTTCCTGACTGGATTCATAGTTGCTGCGACCTTCCTAGCTCGATCTGTCGTCCCTTTGGCTGGATCATGTCTTCTCGGCTGGATCCGTCGCTACTATGTCCTTTCCGGCTGGATCCGCCATTGCCCCTTCTATTGCTGCGGGCGCGGCCATCATGACCGGCGCAGACACGTACGCTGCCATCAGCCTCCTTGGCGGGGCTCCTCGACGTCCGGATGATCAAAGAAACAAGAAGGTCGATCTGCTGGTGCTCTTTTGTTGTGTAGCCCTCGCTGATCGTTGACGCTCGAACTTCAACCCCTCCTGAAGAACAGGCTAATGATGCATGTCTCTCGGCTAACTCGGCATCTAGGGGCTATTGCCTTCTCGGAGTCTACACCGGTCTCTACTCCAACCACAACATTCGCACCCTCATGACGCTACGAGTGCAGGGGGATTTCAACCCGTCGGCTCCTACCTTCGGCTTCTAATCCAATCTCATCGTGTGTGGTGCCCCTGTTGGGACTGTGGAGGGATGTTAGACCGTGTGTGTGGGCCAGCACCACTGTTGGGCTGTCGGCCCATTAAGGTTACCCCATCTCCTATGCAATACATCAAGCACTTAATATTTCTATAGAGTCGATGGATGGGGAGGGGTGGGGAGCAGCGGGCGGCTGGGTGGGGAGGGAGAAAAAGACCGGCTCTATACCATGTGGTAAACCCTAACCCTAGAATAGGGTTGGGTATTGTATTAATAGACTTGGGATAGTTGGGCCAGACCCATTACAAGGGGGCGAGAGGGTAATTACACAGGGAAAACACCAAACCCTAAGCGGGTATTCTAATATTAAGGACACCACCTTAAACCATATATACAACAACAACCGATGCATTAGCGCACATTGGTGGAGCAGATGATTTTGTTCCAGCAAAGACACATGCACCAAGTGCCCCAGTCGTGGCACATAATGCAAAGGGCTTCCTATAAGACCAATATATTGTATATATTTACCAAATGGTTGTTTAGCTAGAGTAATAAACTTCAGTAATCTTTTTTTATTTGGTAGAATACTAGATATAGTAAATTTATGTTTTATCCACATTTTTTATTTTGAAACCTTATCAATAAAAATGTTGCAAAATATATGCAGAAATGTAAAATTAAAAGTATGTCCTATGCTTACTGCAATCTATTAGTAATCCATACTTGGTGTATAAAAGATTTTTATGAATAAAGATTGCTATCCCTTGGTTACTACTATTTGTTAGTAAAATCTATCTACCAAAGTATGTTCGCTACTCTTCTATTATATCTTCACAGATCGCTTTAGTTTAGTACTACAACATTCACTGTAGCCAAATAGCTTGTATTGCCCAGCACATTTTCTACCATATTGCAGGGTGAAGTGGATTGCTCATTTTATATGAAGACAGGCAGGTACCTTCTTTATGATAAGCACTTCAAATTTTTCTTGAATTGTGTCTTCTACTCATTAGCTTAGGTTTTGAGGATATTTATAATTTCTTGCACTTGCGACTTTTATCATGTTTTTGTTTTTGAATGTAATGCTACCCTTCCCTTACTTTCACCTCTTCTTGTTCCTTCACATTTAAATAGTACAAAAGCTAAAATTGTGCATAAATGGAGATTCGAACCATGATTGTTGGTTACAAATCCATATTCACACCCACAAAATCTACATAACACACATGTCTTTTTGTTTAATACTCTATACACAATTATAAATGAAAACCGTAGCAACGGATGGGCATATAACTTATATATATATATATATATATATATATATATATATATATATATATATATATATATGGAGCCCTAAGCGTTAGAGGAAGCCATGGTCGACAACCCCCACCTGGTTGGACGGCACCAGCGCGCGTCCCTACACCCCACGCTGTCAGGTGCTTCTCCCCACTCATGCACCAAGTCAACCTCCCCCACGTGTGTTAGTCAAACTCCCAGTCCAACAACCAACCTCCTGCGTGGGACACAAGTCATAAATTGTGGTTCTTTTTTTGCGCGAATAGAGTAAATAGTCCATAAAAATAGTGTAAATAGTTCATAGAGATAGCATAAAACCCCAGCCTAGCCACTGGACCACGTGCACATGCACAGTGCATGCATGCTGATACTATTTTTATGGCAGATCCGATAATTATGGCAGATCGTGGGAGTTTTCATTGCATGTACACAAATTTTGGGTTATATTTCGTTTCCGTTGTATCGGCGCAAAACATGGATGGTTCCATAAATATAGAAACACTCCAAGAGCCATGCAACTAGGATTGTTAGAACCAATTCATAATATTTGCTGATACTAATTATGTTACATGGTATAGATATTTATGCAATTTGGTACATTGCGTAAAAATTTGTTTCTTACTATATACGCATACATTTAGGATGACAGGAATGTGGGATGAATGAAAATTGATTGGCATGCAGGGAAACAATAATGTTGTATTTCTTACATAAATATAGGATCGCTCTAACAGTCATGCAGTTAGGCTTGTTACAACCAGTTTATGATATATACTGATACTAATTATGCTACACAGTCTTGGTATTATGCATACGAAATGCTGCATGTGGTACACTAGTAGAGGCATCTCCAGATTCGAGCGTAAAACCTTAAGTTTTGAGCGTAAAACCCCTCAGTTATGTACATAGATACCGAGCCATGTGAGAGAGATTGATAACTCTGGTGTGTTGTATTCACGGTCCTATTTTTATGGCATATCCAAAATTATGGGAGTCGAATGCATGCGATTTCTATTTTTATGCAGATCCAAAAAGTATGGCACATCGTGGGAGTTTCTATTGTATGCGCATAAATTTTGGATGATATTTTCGTTTTCACTACACGCACGCAAAAAATATGATGACATGATTCACGTAGAGCATAAATCTTATATAAAGTCGCATAAATACATACACAGTGTAGCATAATTGATAAAAAAATCTAATACTAATTCAACTAATAGCCCCATGTGAATTAGGGACAATTTTATGGCAGACGTAAAAATCATATTCATCGTCGTAAAAATCATCACTGGAATGCATAAATAGTGTAAATAAAAAGCATAAAACATAATCATCGATGGCATAAACATGGATCGAATAGTTTGTCGCCGGAGGCGATCCCAAGGCCGCTAGATTAAAGGACGCCGCTAAAGCCACTGGATCAAAGGAGTTGGTAATCGAAGGATGTCAGAGCCACCCATGCCTCGCGTGGCCACCATCGCCGGAGACGACCGCGCCTCGCACGACCGCCAGAGCGATCCGTGTCTCCTGTGGCCACCGCTGCCACTGCCAAAGCCTATCACGCAATCGTCGTCGCCACCAGGCATGGGGTGCGCCATTGCCACTCGTCCGCTTTGGGAGCGTCGCCGCCGCTTGCCTGTCTGCAGAGCGTCGCTGTCACTTCCGCCTCAGGGTGGCACCGCCACTGGCCCCTAGGATTGCCGCTGTTAAAACCTAATCCCTCGAGGCCTGTAGGTGTTTTTATAGCCACTCGAACCTAGTGTGGCTGAACCGGATGACATCGTTGTGCGAGGACTTCAATTAGAAAGCCTAGAGCTTTATATATATATATATATATATATATATATATATATATATATATATATATATATATATATATATATATATATATATGGTGGAAGCCCCAGCCACCCCTACACCATCCGACCAGACCAGTCCTAGCCACCCTCACTCGACCAGACCAGCCTGGCCACCTCCACCCCGCGCCCATCCCTGCATGGCTGTATGCGCGCCTTTTGTTTCTATTTACATGCGCAACAAAATTGGCAAGCGCACAAATTTAGGAGATGGATTGACATGCATAGACACAAAAAATCTTATTTAAATGTTTTATTCTGTCCATAAATATAGGATCTCTATAACAGTCATGCAGTTAATCTCGGTAGAAACATTTTATGATATATACTGATACTAGTTATGCTACACATTATAGTTATTTATGCAATACTGTAGGCCACATAAAAAATTAGTTTTCTCTGATGCATGTGCACAAATTTAGGATGGCAAAAATGTGTGTTGAGAGGAAATATATTGACATGCATGGAAACAAAAAATCTAATTTAAATACTTTATTTCTCCCATAAATATAGGATCTTTACAAACAATCATGCAGCTAGGTCCATTAAAACCAGTTTATGATACATACTAATACTAATTATATTACACGGTATAGATATTTATGCAGTGTGGTATACCACGTAAAAAATCAGTTTTTGCTACATGCACACAAATTTAGGATGACAAAGAATGTGTGTTGAAAGGAAATAAATTGGTATGCATGGAAACAAAAAAAATCTGATTTAAATAGTTAATTTCGTCCATAAAAGTAGGATTTCTGCAACAATCATGCAGCTAGGCTTGTTATTATCAGATTATGATATATACTAATACTAATTATGATATATGGTGTAGATATTTATGTAGTGTGGTACACCGTGTAAAAAATCGGTTTCCTGCTGTATGCGCATAAATTTAGTATAGTAAGAATGTGCGTTGAAAGAAAATGAATTGGCATGCATAGAAAAAAAATCCAATTTAAATGTCTTATTTCATCCGTAAAAATAGGATCTCTACAACAGATATGCAGCTTGGCTCGTTACAAATTGTTTATGATATATTTGATACTAATTATGCTACACGGTGAAAGCATTTATATATTACGTTACACTACTTAAAAATTGGCATGCGGGTTATTGTTTGGACGCATCTACATGTTCAATTGTAAAAACCTTCAGTTTTAAGTGTAAAACTTCTCAATTTTGATCGTAAATACCGAGCTAATGTAAATGTTAGAAACCTCATTTACATATTGGGTTAGATAACAAGATAATACATACAAATATATAAACGTTTATATAAAATATGAATAGAAATATCATAAACAAATAGACGGTAGAAAGCTTAATTAGCTTTTCTCGGGTCTAGAGAGGTACGCAAGGATCGGAGTCAGTTCTTTGCACGTATCCTGTACGTACACACACAAGTGCACAAAAGCGGTAGAGGTGCACAGCTGTAACCGAAATTCTCGTAATCAGGCTCACTGGTCACTGCCGTGCGTGGAAGGACACAATAATCACACAGCATCAGCATCGAAGCCTCCGCTGAACTTGTCGTCGATGTCCTCCATCTGTAGAAACAAAGAAGCCTCCGTTGAATTTATCGTCAATGCACTCTATCTGTTAGTGAAATTAAGCCCCTTCCATTTTAAAGATAAATTTTATTTTTTTCCCAGATTGGTCAAGATAAGCAGTCTATTCTGGCGTGCCATCGCTGACTCTGATTTGGACTGCACCGGTGCACCTCCTGCCTGCCTGCCTGCCTAGTGCCTACCGGAGAGCCGGGACCTTGCCTGCGACCTGCGTTGTCGTCTCCCTTGTCGCCGCTGACTGGATTGATGACGAAGAAGACGAAGACGAAGCCTTCTTCTTTCTTGATTGAATTGAAGCAGCACCTGCACCTCCTCCCATGGTACGGTTCCATGATCCCTTCCCACTCTGCTCTTTTCTCCCGCTGCTGTGGCTGTGGAGCTGCGTCGTCTTTATACGTTTCTTGCCGCGTCGTCAACGAATCCAGGATTCCTCCTCACTTTACCTGCGCAACGAAAACTGTTTCTATTTATTTATTTATTCCTACACAAAGAAAACCGCTGCTCTGCTCTGCTCCGCTGCCACCATCCTTTTGATTCCACGGCCTCGGTCGACTCACAAATTCCCATACGTATTCTCGTCTGAAACAAAAGGAAAGAGCGAAAGAAAAAAAAGGGTAATATTCCCTTAATTTCAGCTGATCGGCATGGCGCAGGGAGCAGCAACAGCCGTAGACGGCAGCGGCAGCACCGCCCGTCCGCCGGCGGCGCTGCCTGGCCTGAAGCTCCTCCGCCGTCTCCTCCTCGTGGCGGTGGTGGGCACAGGGTTCCTGGCAGTCGTGGTGCTGCTCTCTTCCTCATGGCGATACTCGTCATCCATGCTCCCTCGGGTCCCCGCGCCGGACGTCCGGCTGCCCGCGCCGGCGGGCGGCGGGAAGATGCACCTGGAGCGGTGGGCGCGGGGGCCCGTGTCCGCGTGGCACAACCTGACCGACGAGGAGCTGCTGTGGGCGGCGTCGTGGCGGCCCGGCGTCCGGCGCTACCCGTACCGCCGGACGCCCAAGGTGGCCTTCATGTTCCTCACCCGCGGCCCGCTGCCGCTGGCGCCGCTCTGGGACAGGTTCTTCGCCGGCGCCAGGGACGCGCGCCTCTTCTCCGTGTACGTGCACGCCACCCCGGGGTACCGCCCCGGCTTCCCGCCGGCGTCTGCCTTCTACCGCCGCCTCGTGCCCAGCCAGGTGCCCGCCCGCCTCTCTTTCTTCTCCGCGTACGTTTCATTCAGTTTTGCAAACTAATACGTAATAAATAAACACACACACACCACAACACAACCCAACACAGGTGGCTCGGTGGGGCGAGGCGAGCATGTGCGACGCGGAGCGGCGGCTGCTGGCGAACGCGCTGCTGGACCCAGCGAACGAGCGCTTCGTGCTGCTCTCCGAGTCGTGCGTGCCGCTCTACGGCTTCCCAGCGGTGTACAGCTACCTGACGCGATCGCGGGAGAGCTTCGTGGGCGCGTTCGACGACCCGGGCCCGCACGGCCGGGGCCGGTACCGCGCCGGGCTAGGCCCCGAGGTGACCGCCGGACAGTTCCGCAAGGGCGCGCAGTGGTTCGAACTGGACCGCGACCTCGCCGTCGGCGTCGTCGCCGACGGCCGCTACTACCCCAAGTTCCGGGACCACTGCCGGCCGCCGTGCTACGTGGACGAGCACTACCTGCCCACTGTGCTGTCCATCGAGGCCCCCGCGCGGATCGCCAACCGGAGCGTCACGTGGGTGGACTGGTCCCGCGGCGGCGCGCACCCGGCCACGTTCGGGGAGGAGGACGTGGACGAGGCGTTCCTCCGACGGCTCACGGCGCCCGGGAAGGACCAGGGCAACTGCACCTACAACGGCCAGCCGGCGGAGGTGTGCTTCCTGTTCGCCAGGAAGTTCGCGCCCAGCACGCTGCGCCCGCTGCTCAGCCTCGCACCCAAGTTGCTCGGATACGGCTGACATTGCTCTGCTCTACACTCAACCTGAAATCTGAATCTTCTCCAGTGATTGATAATTGATTGGTATAGATATGTACTCTAGACTGGACGATCGCATCCATCATCGATGTATAGATGTAGCGAAACATCATTTTTGGGCTCAAATGGTGTTAACACCGATAGCAGCAGAGAAGAGAAGAAGAGACACGGGAAACTGGACAGCCGGAAGAACGAACGGATGTTATTCAGTAAACTGTTGTCCCACAAACGAACGGAACACAGCTATTTAGACTACCTCTACCAAGCTTACTTATGCTATCTTATCTTCTATTTTAAATTTTACTCAACCAACAATATAGTTTACAATATAAAATAGTGTTTTGTGTTTATCTTCTATTTTAAATTTTACTTTACGAACAGTGCAGTTTACAATGTAAAATAGTGTTTTGTGTAATCATATAAGCTCACTGATATCAACTCATGCATGTACAACCCATTGTGGCCCAACAAATTTTATATTCAGTCATCGCTCTCGCCTATGCCGTGACTCCCCGCTATGTTCTTTCGTCGTGTCAGTCGTCTTTAAGTGTAGGGTTGAAAACCAGCCGAACCCGGCTCGCGCTCGGTCACTTAATGAGCCAGACTCAGCTCAACTCGGTCATATTACAAGCTGGGACATTAGGCTCGGCTCGATCTCGTTTAGGGTCACGAGCCATCATAATAAGTTTCATTTAAAGCATAAACTGTATATTTTTATTACATATAAAATAAAAATATTTATAAAAAAATTAGCAACATATTTTAAACTATATCTAGCATTGCATCCAAAAAATAAGAAAATAAATCAATAACATAATAACAATAACATAATAATGTAACAACATAACACTGTATAATTAAGTTGGCTCGGGCTTGCTCAGGCTCGACTCGATTTGTTGTTTGAGCTAGCCCTAAAAGTAGGCTCGGATCAGGCTCGTTTAGGCTCGCGAGTCTCTTCGAGTGTAATACCCTAAAAACCAAAACCATGTTTATAATTCAAATATGGTGTGTTCTATAGATGATCAGAGACCGTAGATGCATATAATTCGTCGAGACAATTCCGATCAACTACTAGTTTGTCTTATTTGGTGTTTGTATGAGTATTTTTGAGTGAAAGACAATCTAAGCCATTGGATATTAGGGTTGTGGGATTTTTTTTTCTTCTATTTTTACCTCCCTGTCCCTAGCAGCCATAGCCGCCGCCTCTCTTGTGATCAGCAGCTCTCATCTCCCTTGCTCTCCATCCTATGGCGCAGCCTGCAAAGAATTGGAGACTGAGACAGATCTAAGGTTGTCCGAACTGGTTCCCCCTAAATTTCCCCCCTACATGTTACTATGCTGCCATATCAGCAAGATTCTCTCTCCTATATTCAATCCTCCCGCAACCGTTTCCCTTATATATTCCCCTATATATCCCCTACATATCTCTACTACTCCTTAAGAGGGTAAGGAGGGTGTCCACCACCTTCACCATGGCTCCACCCTCCCCCGCTAATCTCGCCGCCACCACGCCGCGCAAGCGCCGCGCGAGCGTCGCGCACTCCCCTGTCTTCACCCCCCGCTAATCAGCCTTCAAATGAGCATGGTCACGCAGCGGCGCATGATGTAGAAGCGCGTCTGCTGCTCCTTCACTAGCCCCGCGCACCGGCTCGAGAACGACGACGGCTGCTGTGCTGCGCACCCGCCCGCCCCCGCGTGGCGCGCGCTCTCACCGTGGCCGATCGCCGGGGCGTCTCTCATGTTGGACGATCTCTTCAGCAGAGAGTCCCCGCCACCGGCTCCGCCCTCCGGGACGCGCCGGCTGCCGTTGTTCCGGCTCTTCTTGGAGAACTTCCACTTCTCATCCTCGATATGCATCCTTCCCAATCTGCGTCCACACCCTTTGTGACCCCACCCCAGATCTGCGTCCTTCCCGGTCCCGCTCGTGTCGCCATGCCCCGCCGTGATAGCCCATGCCTGCCTCCCCTGCTGTGATAGCCGCCCACGTGATGCCAGAGCTCCACCTCCCGACAAACGCTGCATGACCCCCGTCCTCGGCGCCCACTGCCGCGTCGTCATCCCCGCGCTTCGTCGGTTCGCTCTCTCAGCTCCCGCGACGCCATGACGATGTACTTTCGTATGTTTCCTCCCCAACTCATCGTTCCCCTCTCGTTGTTGACATCTTGTGATATCTATAGTTCCATACTACTACTTTGACTTCCACGGTGCGTACAGCCCCGCTATAGGATCAAACTACGCACGTCTTCCTCGCGACGTGGCCGACTCCCTCTTCGCGTGCCGCCATAACCACAAGCGATGCTGCACGTAGCGCCTTCACCGGCAGCAGGGGCCACCTCAAGCACAGCGCTGACCTCCTCATGCATCGCTCTCCCTGTTCGGATCTGACATTCGAGGGTTCGGTTCGGTCACAGGCAACGACGACGTCACGGAATTGGTGTCGAAGGCGGAATCAGTGGTGCTGTGGATGGTGTCCCATAGGGCGCCATGCGGCTGGTGCTCATGTCCATAGGCGACACCACGCCCCCGCCCCGACGCTTCCCACCATCCCGCCAGCTGGGCGGCATGGGAAGTGCGCTGCTCACACTCCCTAACATCCTGTTGGGTCGCTGCCGCCGTCGCAGGTATCCACCATAGGCCTAAGCGGTGGCGGGCAAGGTCAAGGCATCATTTCGTAGGGGTTCCGCTGGATCAAGGCCAAGTGCTCCGAGCTCATCCATGGTTGGTACGGATCACACTTTCTTCTTTACCCCTGTGCTCCCCTTTTATCAGGTTCTCCATTCTTCTGGTAATGGGAAGGACCACCGATTTGATCCTTGGTCTCAAGTGTGTTCGGTTATGGCGCCCATCATGCAGTCCTTCCGTGAGATTGAGAACTGCATTGAGTGATCTACTCTTCGCTAGATATAGGTTATCACACGTCTTATACTTGATTGGCCATTTGTAACCCAAATGTCTAATATTTACCCTTAGTTATATTTGTAGCTATATATGCATGAATAGTGTGTTCCTAGCGGCTAGCGCCTTGCTATTTTTGACATTTGGAAGTTATGATCAATAATTATGGATGTTGCCTATATTTTTTGGCAATCAAGAATTACAATCTCTGAAGCCTCGATGTGTGAGAGCGTTGAAGCAGATATTTATTATATGTGATAATGACAACGATGGTGCTCTCGGTGACGTAGAGCTGAATGAATTTTAGGCATGTGTTCATGAAGGCTACCCTACTTTCTATCTAGCATCATACATCATAACTACTTAAGTATGTTAATCATACACTTAGATTCCTTTGCTAAAGTATGTCACTATTGTGTTGAGTGCTGATGATAACAGCAAAGGTGCCCATAAATCTAATTCTTAACATCCCATGTCTTTTTATATCCTTGGTTGGTGTGGGATTAATTTGTTGTAATCCAGAATGTATATCGGCTAGCAACGATATGCAACAAAAATCAAGGACTATTTATCGTCCCAACAAATCTTATATTAAATGAATAATATACCTTAACCTATCTTCTGAAATAAGGCCTACCTTGGCATCTGTATCTTACTAATGAATAAGGCCTGGACCATTTGCTCTCTATTTGCTCCTTTGCAGGCATGCAAAGCTCAGCTTGTTGCCAAATCAACAAGCAGCCAATGAGGAACTGTCTTCATACTACAATAATGGGTTTGCACCTCGCAATGGATCTTCACCTTGGTTAAGAAAGTTTCTGGAGAAGCACAAAAATTGAGAGTTGTGCTTCTTCTTACAGTTCTCTGTGGCACTAGCATGGTTATTGGTGATGGTGTCCTCACCCTAGCAATCTTAGGTTAATACTTACCACAATAATCTATTTGATTTCCTCTCATTTATGTCTAGATTACAAGTTCAAGCTACTAGTTTAAAGCATAGTAAGTACAAATCATCTCTATGAACTCAACTTTTTTATGCAAAAATATTGAAAACACACCTGGTCTTTGTCGGGTACCGATGGTTGCAAATTTATGTCAATTTGTAAATATGTTTGATAAATAGTAGTAGACAATTCAAAGAGTTGTACTTGGGTTCTCAAAATTATCACAAAAATGCATTTTAAAATTAAGCGGCAGTGGGTGCGGTAGCAGCCGCGGTGTAGAAAGGTGGCGAAGGACAAATATGGTTTGCTTAATTGGGAAAGTTGTCTCTATTGCTATTCTCTACCAAATTGGTGGCATAATTTTTGGCCATGCCAATCTGACATTTATTTTATTTTATTTCTTTCTGTGACTCTAAAAATATATCTGTTGATTTGTGGTTGTGGCTATTTTCCCCCAGTTTCTTGGAAAGTAATTTTGGTTGAATAACTTTGTTGTATGGGGGAGGGGGATCGTTGGGTAATGTGATAAACTTGTATGATTATGGACTAATTTTGCTATCTCTCAAAACCTAGGCGTTATTGTCACTTGATTGAGTACCTATATCATATGGTTTGCCAGATTTGAGTACCATAAAACCCTAAACCCTAAACCCCTGATCTGTTTGCTCTGTTCCTAACTTCCTACGACCCTGCTGACAGCTTGGGGATTTCGTCTTTGTAGGGAGGCTCATGAAGTCAGTAGTTGTATGTGGCAGTGGTAGTTGAGCATGCCGTGGAGGGGCTGAGCTAGAGAACGGTGTGTTGTTTATCGTTGCTCGTAAAGTAAATAATTTAGTTTTTTAAAAGTAAATCTATAATCCTATTAAGAGGGGACAGAGGCATGTCACCGTGTTGTGTTAACAGTGGAGGAACATCGAGTCGACCGCCACACTTTGTTCTGCAGTGGTTTCCATTGATTTACCATGAGTATACTAATTTACTTTCTTTTTGGCTATGGTAGGCCAAACATGTTGGGTGTTGGCCATTTAGGAGGTGCTTTGAGTAAAAATTACTCTTAAAGGTATATCTATGGCAACTAGTGTAATATAGTTCTGAAATATAATTGTGACTGGAGCACTTGTCGTCGTGCTAATGTTTCTGAATTCTAAATTTCAGGACAAGAAACATCGGTTTTATGTTATTTCTGCCCTTGCTGGCACCAAAATTGACATGAAAAGCTCGTAGCTTTGCTATGCCTACATCTTATTATTGCTTATTTTTTGTTAATTCTTTTTGTTTTCCTAAAACTTATAGTTATTTCCCAACATTTTGGGTTGGGAAAAGGTGGTCTACGAATGGTTTTCGAGGAAAATCTTCTAGAAGTACTTCAGGTTGGTCATTTTTACACTGTTCAAGACTTTTCAGCTATTTATTTTTCTAACCTGACCTTAGAAAATCACAGAAATAATGAAAAAAAGGAACATAGTGCATATTTTCTTTTCGCTTTTCGTGAAAAGGAGATTACTTGAGCTTAGATGCATGATGGTTTGTTAGGAATATAAATAAATAGTTCATTTTCCTTATAATACTTGCTAATTTATTTTGCCTTCTTATTATATCCTCTGAAAGCCTGAATTCTTATCTCTATCGATTATAATATCCTTGATAGATGGAAAGCTATTGCAACCATAAATTTGTTCCAACTGTGGCCCTTGAATTCATGAGTCATACTTCTTATAGCTAGATAGAAATATGTCAGTGATGAAGAATGGACTGCATGAGATCTTTAAATCTTGTTTTCTTTTCAAAATGGTTTGTTCTATTGCATGTTCTTTTGCTTATAGTGATCTACAATTCTGTGCTATGAAGTAATGCTTGCTATTTTTCTATGCCTTTTCAGTTAATGGTTTAACAAATTAATACAATTGTGTTTCTTGTGTACAGTGTGGTTTCACTTTGACTTGATCAAAGTTTCAAGTATAAACAGATTTGATCAAAGTTTCAAGTCTAAACAGACCTACTACTTCCAAACATGTATATCTGTTGCAACTGGTGTAATATAGTTCTGACCGGAGCACATGTATGCCCTTGTTTCTTAATGGTAGACTTCTAGGTCTATATTTTATCCCTCCAAATCTGAAACTGTCATCCATAAAAATGATATATGCATATTTTATTATTCTAATAAAATTATACTCTGAAATATTGTTTGTATTAAATGCAAGGATTTTCTTTTGTCCTACTTGTGTCAGGCCCCAAAAGTTATAAGATTACTTGTGTGCATGCTTGTGGAACCAGCTATGAACTCAGCACCTGTTTTAGACTTACCACACCCCTAACCAACTTGTCTCTCTTTTAGGTTTGCCTTATGGATAAGGATTATATTGTTATTACATGAGCCTAGAAGTTCTCATCCTGTTGTCTGCGACATACACTGACCCCGCCGCCACCCTGCCATCAACACTCTACCACCATACCTGGACGCAACGACCACGGGCCACGGTGTTGAGCTCCACTCGAGGTTCCGCACGGAGATCCACCCCGGGCCTCCGCCCCTACCGACCAAGTTGTGTTCCTCCCCATTGGGCGTAGCGTGCATGCACATCGTATGTCGCCACCATCACGCGGTGGGGAGGCGAAGCACCAGAGCGAAGGACACAAAAAGGGCGAGCGGATGAGTGAGAAGCTCGGGAGGAGCTGCATCGCTGAAAGGGAAATAGGATCAAACATTTTCCTATATGAATTTTGGTGGTCGAATTGCCCAACACAAATTATTGGACTAACTAGTTTGCTCTAGAATATATGTTCTACAGGTGCCAAAGGTTCACAACAAACCAATAAAAAGATAAAAGAAAGGGTTCAAAACAAAGGAGCAAAGTTAACCGAAGGCAGCCCTGGTCTGGCGCACCGGACTGTCCGGTGTGCCACCCGACAGTGTCCGGTGCACCATGGAGATCGACTCTGAACTTGCCAGCTTCGGGAATTTGGGCAAGCCGCTCCGCTATAATTCACCGGACTGTCCGGTGTAACACCGGACTGTCCGGTGTGCCAGCGGAGCAACGGCTACTTCGCGCCAACGGTCGTCTGCAAGGAACAATAAAAGTGAACAGTGCACGCCTGCGCGCGCAGAAGTTAGAGCAGGCGCCAGAAGGCGCACCGGACAGTGAACATGACCTGTCCGGTGCACCACCGGACTATCCGGTGGCCCCACAAGTCAGAGCTCCAACGGTTGAACCCCAACGGTTGGGTGACGTGGTTGGCGCACCGGACTGTCCGGTGCGCCATACGACAGCAGCCTCCACTAATGGCCACTTTGGTGGTTGGGGCTATAAATACCCCCCAACCACCACACTTCAAGGCATCTAAGTTTCAGCCATTTGCATTCAATACAAGAAATCTAGACTTCATTCCAAGACACAAACAAGAGATCAAATCCTCTCCCAAGTCCAAAGTTCATTCCAATCAAATAGTGACTAGAGAGAGTGACATTTGTGTTCATTTGAGTTCTTACGCTTGGATCGCTTTTCTTCTTCTTTCTTTCTTGTTCCCAACTCAATTGTAATCAAGGCAAGAGACACCAATTGTGTGGTGGTCCTTGTGGGGACTTGGTGTCCCGATTGATTGAGAAGAGAAGCTCACTCGGTCTAGGTGACCGTTTGAGAGAGGGATTGGGTTGAAAGTGACCCGGTCTTTGTGACCACCTCAATGGGGAGTAGGTTTGCAAGAACCGAACCTTGGTAAAACAAATCACCGTGTCTCACTATTCATTTGCTTGTGATTTGTTTTCGACCTCTCTTTCGGACTCGATTATATTTCTAACGCTAACCCCGGCTTGTAGTTGTGCTTAAGTTTATAATTTTTAGATTCCACCTATTCACCCCCCTCTAGGCGACTTTCAATTAGTATCAGAGCCCGGTGCTTCATTAGAGCTTAACCGCTCGAAGTGATGTCGGGAGATCACGCTAAGAAGGAGGTCATGACCGGCGAGAAGCCCGCCACAAGCCACGGGAAGGCTCCATCAAGGGAGTCCAGCTCCAAAGGAAAGGGAGAATCACACTCCCATAAGTCGCATCGGAGTGGCGACAAGAAGAAGAAGATGAAGAAGGTGGTCTACTACGAGACCGATTCTTCGTCGCCATCCACCTCCGGCTCTGACGCGCCGTTCGTAACTTCTAAGCGCCATGAGCGCAAGAAGTTTAGTAAGATCCCCCTACGCTACCCTCGTATTTCCAAACGCACTCCTTTACTTTCCGTCCCAATAGGCAAACCACCGGTTTTTGACGGTGAAGATTATAACATGTGGAGTGATAAAATGAGGCATCACTTAACCTCACTCCACACTAGTATTTGGGATGTTGTTGAGTTGGGAGTGCAGGTACCATCACCGGGGGATGAAGACTATGATTCGGACGAAGTTGCCCAAATCTGGTACTTTAACTCCCAAGCCACCACTATACTCCTAACCTCTCTAAGTCGAGAGGAGTATAACAAGGTGCAAGGGTTGAAGAGCGCCAAGGAGATTTGGGACGTGCTCAAAACCGCACACGAAGGAGATGAGGTGACCAAGATCACCAAGAGGGAGACGATCGAGGGGGAGCTCGATCGTTTTATGCTCAACCAAGGAGAGGACCCATAAGCCATGTATAACCGACTAAAGACCTTGGTTAACCAAGTGCGCAACCTCGGGAGCACCAAATGGGATGACCATGAGATGGTCAAGGTTATTTTAGATCACTCGTTTTTCTTAACCCCACTCAAGTTCAATTAATTCGTGGTGATCCAAGATATAAGCTAATGTCTCCCGAGGAAGTGATAGGAAAATTTGTGAGCTTTGAACTAATGATCAAAGGCTCCAAGAAGATCATCGAGAAAGGCGCCTCCTCCGTACCCGAGGCACAACCCGTTGCATTCAAGGCAACAGAGGAGAAGAAATAAGACCCTACACCGAGTAGGGTCCCCATTGATGCCTCCAAGCTCGACAATGAGGAGATGGCGCTCATCATCAAGAGCTTCTGCCAAATCCTCAAGCAAAGGAGGGGGAAGGACTTCAAGTCCCGCTCCAAGAAAGTATGCTACAAGTGTGGTAAGCCCGATCATTTTATTGCTAAATGTCCTTTATCTAGTGATAGTGACAGGGATAACAACAAGAGGGGGAAGAAGAAGGAGAAGAAGAGGTACTACAAGAAGAAGGGTGGCGATGCACATGTTTGCCGAGAGTGGGACTCCGACGAGGGCTCCACTGACTCCTCCGACGACGAGGACGCCGCCAACATCGCCATCAACAAAGGTATTCTCTTCCCCAACGTCGGCCACAAGTGCCTCATGGCAAAGGATGGCAAGAAGAAGAAGGTAAAATCAAGATCCTCCACTAAGTATGCAACTTCTAGTGATGAGGAAAATTCTAGTGATGATGAGGACAACTTGCTTACTCTTTTTGCCAATCTTAACATGCAACAAAAAGAGAAATTGAATGAATTGTAGTGCTATTCATGAGAAGGATGAACTCTTGGATAGCCAAGAGGACTTCCTTATTAAGGAGAACAAAAAGCATGTTAAGACTAAAAATGCTTATGCTCAGGAGGTAGAGAAAAATGAAAAATTAACTAGTGAGCTTAGCATTTGCCATGACACTATTTCCAACCTTAGAATTGAGAATGCTAATTTGATTGCTAAGGTTGAGAAGTCAAATATTTGTGATGATTCAATTGCCAATCTTAGAAATGATAATGCTAGTTTAATTGCTAAGATTGATAAATTGAATGCCTCTCTTGCTAGCCTTAGGAATGCAAATGAAAAATTAATTGCTAAGGCTAAAGACTTAGATGTTTGCAATGCTTCTATTTCCAATCTTAGAGATGAGAATGCTATTTTACATGCTAAGATTGTTGAATTAAATGATTGCAAACCCTCTACATCTAGCATTGATCATGTTTCCATTTGTACTAGATGTAGAGATATTAACATTGATGCTATTCATGATCACCTTGCTATGATTAAACAACAAAATGATCATATAGCTAAATTAGATGCTAAAATTGCCGAGCATTAACTAGATAATGAAAAAATTAAATTTGCTCGTAGTATGCTTTATAGTGGGAGACGCCCTGGCATTAAGGATGGCATTGGCTTCCAACAGGGAGACAATGTAAAGCTTAATGCCCCTCCTAAAAGATTGTCCAATTTTGTTAAGGGCAAAGCTCTCATGCCTCAGGATAACGAGGGTTATATTTTGTATCCTGCTGGTTATCTTGAGGATAAGATTAGGAGAATTCATGCCAAGAAGACTCATTCTCACCATGCTTTTATTTATAAGAATGAGGCTTCTAGCTCTAGGCGTTCTACACATGTTAAAATGCCTAAGAAGAAATCTCCTACTACATCAAATGATCATAATGTTTAATTCAAAACTTTTGATGCTTCTTATGTGCTAACTAACAAATCAGGCAAGGTAGTTGCCAAATATGTTGGGGGCAAACACAAGGGCTCCAAGACTTGTGTTTGGGTACCCAAGGTGCTTGTTTCTAATGTAAAAGGACCCAAGACCGTTTGGGTACCTAAGAACAAGGCCTAAATTTGTGTTGTAGGTTTATGCATCCGGGGGCTCAAGTTGGATCATTGATAGCGGGTGCACAAACCATATGACTGGGGAAAAAGGATGTTCTCCTCCTATGAGAAAAACCAAGATCCCCAACAAGCTATCACATTCGGGGATGGAAATCAAGGTTTGGTCAAAGGATTGAGTAAAATTGCTATATCACCTGACCATTCTATTTCCAATGTTTTTCTTGTAGATTCTTTAGATTACAACTTGCTTTCTGTTTCTCAATTATGCAAAATGGGTTACAACTGTCTTTTTACGTATACAGGTGTTACTGTCTTTAGAAGAAGTGATGATTCAGTAGCTTTTAAGGGGGTATTAGAGGGTCAGCTATACTTAGTTGATTTCAATAGAGCTGAACTCGATACTTGCTTAATTGCTAAGACTAACATGGGTTGGCTCTGGCACCGCCGACTAGCCCATGTTGGGATGAAGAATCTTCACAAGCTTCTAAAGGGAGAGCACATTTTGGGACTAACCAATGTTCATTTTGAGAAAGACAGGATTTGTAGCGCATGCCAAGCAGGGAAGCAAGTTGGTGTTCATCATCCACACAAGAACATCATGACAACTGACAGGCCACTAGAGCTACTCCACATGGATTTATTCGGCCTGATAGCTTACATAAGCATCGGCGGGAGTAAGTACTGTCTAGTTATTGTGGATGATTATTCTCGCTTCACTTAGGTATTCTTTTTGCAGGAAAAATCTCAAACCCAAGAAACTTTGAAAGGATTCTTGAGACGAGCTCAAAACAAGTTCGGCTTGAGGATCAAGAAAATAAGAAGCGACAATGGGACGGAGTTCAAGAACTGTCAAATTGAAGGCTTCCTTGAGGAGGAGGGCATCAAGCATGAGTTCCCTTCTCCCTACACGCCACAACAAAATGGTGTAGTGGAGAGGAAGAATAGAACTCTATTGGACATGGCAAGAACCATGCTTGATGAGTACAAGACATCGGATCGGTTTTAGGCCGAGGCAGTCAACACCGCTTGAAACTCCATCAACTGGTTATATCTACACCGAATGCTCAAGAAGACATCATATGAACTCCTCACCGATAAAAAGCCTAATGTTTCATATTTTAGAGTCTTTGGTAGCAAATGCTTTATTCTCGTTAAAAGAGGTAGAAAATCTAAATTTGCTCCTAAGGCTGTAGAAGGCTTTTTACTTGGTTATGACTCAAACACAAAGGCATATAGAGTCTTTAACAAGTCCACTGGACTAGTTGAGGTCTCTTATGACATTGTGTTTGATGAGACTAACAGCTCTCAAGTAGAGCAAGTTGATCTTGATGAGTTAGATGATGAAGAGGCTCCGTGCATCGCGCTAAGGAACATGTCCATTGGGGATGTGTGTCCTAAGGAATCCGAAGAGCCTCCACAAGCACAAGATCAACCATCTTCCTCCATGCAAGCATCTCCACCAACTCAAGATGAGGATGAGGCTCAAGATGATGAAGGAGAAGATCAAGAAGATGAGCCACCTCAAAAGGAGGACATTGATCAAGGGGGAGATGCCAATGATCAAGACAAGGAGGATGAGCAAGAACAAAGGCCGCCACACCCAAGAGTCCACCAAGCAATCCAACGAGATCACCCCGTGAACACCATCCTAGGAGATATTCATAAGGGGGTAACCACTCGATCTCGTGTTGCTCATTTTTGTGAACATTACTCTTTTGTTTCCTCTATTGAGCCACACAGGGTAGAGGAAGCACTTCAAGATTCGGATTGGGTTTTGGCGATGCAAGAGGAGCTCAACAACTTCACAAGGAATGAGGTATGGCATTTAGTTCCACGTCCTAACCAAAATGTTGTAGGAACTGTCGGTGTTTAGGGTCCGACCGCACACCCGGGGTTACCCCTCAAGGTGTTTTTAGGAGTAGGACGGTGTCGACAACTGTAGCAAAATGGTTCGTGCCAATCGCACGAGGGACAGTGGACAAGGTTTACAGGTTCGGGCCGCTTAGAGATGCGTAACACCCTACGTCCTGATGAGTATGCTTGGTGGATGTGATTACAAGAGAGCTCTCTGGATTTGAGAATACAGAGAGTTGATGTGGGAGGCTAAGTAATGGGTCGATCGTTCTGAAGGGGTGCCCCCTAGGCCTTATATACTCGACCGTGGGGCAGTACACATGATGAGATAACAACGGGTAGCTAAAAGATAGTGAACCTCTCGAGATTATCCCCTACGTAACTCTCACCGACTTATCCTCACGTGGCTTCGCTGCATGAAGGCCCCGACGCGGGAAAGTCGGATCTCTGTTGTGGCCAATGGCTCGGCGCTATGGGCCGTCTGGGTTTGCACCAATCCGGCCCCATGTCGCTTTGCGTTGCTGGTCGTCTTTCCCCAGGCCCACAAAAGAATAACCTTACGATTTATTGGGCCCTTGGGCCTTTCGTGAGGTCCTTTACTCTTTTGGTGGACCCGGGGGATATCTATCCCCCACAAGCCCCCGATCTTTGGGTTAATTTAGAGATAATCAACCCGAAGATCTCAGGTCCAGCTTGTAGATGATTTGAAGAAAGATGACTCCTTGCTGTTTTCTCCTGCTTTGATCACTTGTCGACCAGAACCTAGCTTTGTGCCTGTGCCTTAGAGATCGGCATTCCTGTTTGTTGAACTCTGAACCTTATTGGGTGCACCGGAGGTGCACCCAATGGGTGTAGCCCCCGAGCTTCGAGTAGATTTTAGAAAATAATCTACTCGAAGGTCTTCATTAGAAATTACTCCCATTTGTGTTTCCTTATTCCAGTTGAGGATTGGCTTCTTAATCTTGTTTCATGCCCTTAGAAATTGGCGCTATCCTGGCTTATAGTGACAATCCATGGGGTGCACCGGAGGTGCACCCAATGGGTGTAGCCCCCGACCTTCAAGTGGATTTTTTGGATAATTCGCTTGAAGGTCTTCTTTTTGCGTCCTGTTGCTGAAGAATACTTTTTCTGCTTATAAAAAGGTTGGCATGATGTCATCCGTGCTATGTCATCAATATTATGCTTCGGAGGTCAGCATGTGTTTTGTCTTTTGCGACTAAATTTGCAACCCTTCCATATCTTGCTGAGTAGCATAGTGTATTTGCTCTGCGACTGATTGGACGTTCGATGGACGTTCTCTGTCTAGTCTTCAAGTCATGTCTGTCGACCATATTTTGCACTCTACTGACTATATTTGGCTTCCCTTTAACTCTTGTTGATATCTCATTTTTGTCTTGAGGCATTCACTGCATGCTCTGCACAGATGTGACCATTTTGAAAAATATACTGACAATTCCTGGGCGTCCCCCCCAATGGGTGTGAGCAAGGAACGTCTTGGTACGCTGAGTGTTTTAACCGGTTGCTTCTGAGTTGTAATGTGATGGGACGGCGAGTGTAATCATATCCTTTGCGCTGTTGACTGGAGTCCCAATGGGTGTAGTGCTGCATGAAACGGCGTCCGCCGCCTGACGTGTCTTTGGACGGGTGGAGGTGTATATTGAATGCTTTGCGACTGTTCAGTGACCACTGTTGGAGGTGAGCGGTTGCCTTCTTTTCCTATAAATAGTGCCTTTGCCTGCCTGATTTTTTCACATCTCTCGCTGTTCTCCGTTGCCTGCTTTCTTTCTTCTATCTGCATTTCCACCATGGGCAAGAAACGCAAGCGCGAACCAACCCCTCCGTCTGAAGATTTCGGTGACTCGGAGTATTCAGAGGAGGAGTTCTCCTCTGAATCCGAGGGGTCTCCGGCTCCCATCCCCCTGCGTGAGTCGTCTGACGACTCAGACGACTCCCAGGGGCTCGCGGCGGAGGTCTGGTCGTACATCCGGGCCGTCGAGCGCTCCGGGCTCGAGGGCTCGGATGAGTCCGAGTACTCCTCGGAGGAGGAGGACTCGGACGACGGCGGCGAGGGCGAGGGCGACGACGACGACGACGACAATGACGACGACGACGACGACGACGACGACGACGACAATGACGACGACGACGACGGCGGCTGCACCAGGGGCGGCGGCGACAGGGTCGGCACCAAGAGCGGCGGTGGCGGGGGCGGCACCAAGAGCGGCGGTGGCGGGGGCGGCACCAAGAGCGGCGGCGGCGGCAGGGGCAGGGCCAGTGGCTAGATGCCACTGGTCCTTTTAAATATTAGTATAGATTAGAAGTAGTATAGTTAGATAATGTAGTATTATTAGTAATGTAAAGTAGTATATTGTAGAGTAGTAGTAGTAGTAGCAGTAAAGTGTAGTTTAGTAGTAGAAATAGGGAAGTATCAACTCATAATGAGTTGATTTGTAAATGTTATCACTTCCCTTGAATGAAAAGCAAGTTTGGTTTCCTTTTGATGACTTGTTTCGTCTGACTATGAATCTGAGTTTTTTGAGGCCATAGATGAACGGCTTGATCGTTATACTGATGCTTCCAAGCAGTATTGCAGTCTGTATCAATGTTTTTAGAAGTAATGCCGAGTGATCGGAAGTCGCCGTCGACATTTTAGAAGCAATGCCGAGTGGTTGAACTTCCAGATCATCGTTTTAGAGGCAACGCCGAGTGACTAAGTAGTGACTTCGGCATTTTAGAGGCAATGCCGAACAATTTAACTCAAGGTCAGCGTTTTAGAGGCAACGCCTGGTGATTGAGGGTCCACGTTGGCGTTTTTAGGAGTAATACCAAACAGTTGAACCCGAGGTCAGTGTTTTAGAAGCAACACTAAGTTATTGAACTCGAGATCAGCGTTTTAGAGGCAACACCGAGTGAGTGAAGGTCTACGTCGGCATTTTAGAAGTAATGCCGAGTGACTAAACTCGAGATCAGCGTTTTAGAGGCAACGCCGAGTGACTGAAGGTCAACGTCGGCATTTTAGAAGTAATGCCGAACGATTGAACTCAAGATCAGCGTTTTAGAGGCAACGCCGAGTGACTGGATAGTGACGTCGGCGTTTTAGAGACAGCGCCGAGTTATTGAACTCGAGGTCAGCGTTTTAGAGGCAACGCCGAGTGATTGAAGGTCAACGTCGGCATTTTAGAAGTAATGCCGAACGATTGAACTCAAGATCAGCGTTTTAGAGGCAACGCCGAGTGACTGGATAGTGACGTCGGCGTTTTAGAGACAGCGCCGAGTTATTGAACTTGAGGTCAGCGTTTTAGAGGCAACGCCGAGTGATTGAAGGTCAACGTCGGCATTTTAGAAGTAATGCCGAACGATTGAACTCAAGATCAGCGTTTTAGAGGCAACGCCGAGTGACTGGATAGTGACGTCGGCATTTTAGTGACAACGCCGAGTTATTTCGAGGGTTAGCACCCGAGTAAGGAGAGGGCCCACCAGTTTTCTGGGAAATAACTGCCGGATGACCACGTGGCATGCTGGGATTTCGGAAATAACCGCCGAGTGATGACTGGGCACTTTTTGAAACGGTGTCTGGTCCGAGAATATCCCATAAGAGTCGCACTTTTAGCCGCCTTTGCTTTCCGCGTCCTAGTTTTTGCATTCCTGCTTCCAAATCTCCTCTGCGCTTGCCTCCAATTTGCTCGCTGGTGAAATCGAGATGGCTCCCAAGAGGAAAATCGCGAGTTCTTCCGCTGTGGTGATTCCCCCAATTGATCCCAACAGCCAGTTGCCTTTCGCAGGTAACCACATGTCCAACATCTCTGAAACTGAACTCCTCCACCTTGTGTCCATCGGGGTTCTTCCTCCGCGGGAACTCTGTTCTTGGCGGGTTTGCCATGGAACTACGGTTCCGACGGAGGATACCCACGAATCTGTGGTTTACGCTCCCTTTCTTCTCCGTGGCCTTGGCCTTCCTATTTCTCCCTTTTTCCGTGGTCTTCTTGATTTCTACCACATCAACTTAACCCATCTGAACCCTAATTCAATTCTGCAAATTTCTATCTTCGTCCACTTATGTGAGGCCTTTCTTGGTGTGCTGCCGCATTTTGGATTGTGGAAACACCTGTATCACTGTCGCCCTGGGATGGCCGGGGGACAGCATCAGTTGGTTGGAGGTGCCAGCTTGGAGATGCGCCGGGGACGGAAAACTGAGTATCTTGAGATCCCCCTTAAAGACAGCATTAAGGGATGGCGCCCCGAGCTGGACCGAGTCTCCCACAGACGAGGAGGTGGCTGAAGCTAGTGTGCTGTTAGCTGAAGTTGGGCTATTGAAAGAGAGGGGTTTAACCGCTGAAGCTATAGTTGCTGACTTTGTCTTCAAAAACATTCAGCCACTGAAAGACAGGGCCCACCCGGCTTATCTGTATCAAGGGCTAGCCGACCCAACTCGAGTTACCAATGGAAGGATCCCTTCTGCAGATTTGGTGAGCCGGCTGGAGATGATTCTCAGAGGCAAAGTATCCAATGTTGGTGCTCCGGTGGCGTATTCAGCCTGGAATCTGCCTCCTGCCAAGGCCTTCACTCGCTTCGTGTCAAACCCGCCTTCAACTGATGGCAATTTGGGCTTTAGAACGCGGCCCTCTGATGAGGAGGTTAGTGCTTTGATTGCTTCAATTGGGAAAATCCCTGATGATGAAAGACAAACCCATTTCGAGGTGCCTTCGGATCCTACTGATGCTGAAATAAATGCTGTGCTTGACATGTTGGCCGAGGATTCTTCTGACGCTATTCCTACTGAAACATTGGCAGTGGCACCTCTCCCAGAAGTCGGTATAGTCTTGGATGTCCAGAGACCTGTCCGTGCTCGCTCGAAGCGTCCCCGCCGAACCAATCAGACTGATCTTTCCGTTGATGAGCAGAAAAAGAAGAAGAGACGTATTCGGCGAGTATCTAGTTTGAATCAGGGTGCAGGTCCCTCGGCTCCTGCTGATGAGGAGGTTCCTGCATCTGAATTTGCTGATGCTGATCCCAATGGGTGTGGTCCATCTGTTGCTGATCCCAATGGGTGTGGTCCATCTGTTGCTGATCCCAATGGGTGTGGTCCATCTGATGCTGATCCCAATGGGTGTGGTGCCGGTGTTGCTGATGAAGATGATGAAGAGGAAGAGGATGAGGTTCCTTTGATTCGAAAGAACAGTCGGCAATTCCTCGCCAGTGGGGAAAGTAGTGGGGTTCCCTCCCCGGCCTTATCTGCTCTTGTTGGTCTGCAAAACATATCCCTGGCCGACTTTGATCAAACTCTCGAGGATATGGTCCCAGAGGACTTGTTATCAGGGCCAGTGGACGATGCCGCGACGGAAACCTGTGGTGCTGTGCCGGACGCTGGGTTGAGGTCATCCCGTGCCTCATCAACCTTAGAGCACGATCTTGAGGGACGGGATGTTAACTTGGATTGTCCTGATTCCATGGAAATAACCGAGGGCCCGCTAACCTTGGAGACGGTTACTGCTGAAAATTTGGACCCCAAGGATGGTGTCGACACATGTCCAGCCCCCGAGGGTGTCGTGGGGGACGACTTAGCCCGGGCGAAGAGTGCAAGCTACTGCCCAGCCCCCGAGGGTGTTGCCGGGGATAACCCGGCTCAAGTGGGCAGTGCCGATTATGGCCCGGTCCCCGGGGATGCCCAGACAGGATCTCCCTCCGGCACTTCCATGAATGTTCACGCTGGGTCACCTCCACACTCTGGCTGCATGGTGGTGGCCCAAACTTCAGACCGGGGCGTCGCTTTAGAGGGCAGCGTCCCCGTTGATCGAGTATCTGGTTATGCTGAAGGAGATGAACTGATTCCCACTGTTTCATTGCATGCTGCTTCTGGTGCTGACCTTGCGCCTGGTTATCATCTGATTTCTCCTGACTTGGGGATCCCTTCGTTCTTCTCCACCCTCCAGGTACTGTGCTGTTTCTTAGCTTGATTTTTACATTGCCTGAACTCTTGCCATTATGCTCATCTGCTCTTCTCATCAGACTTTTGTGGATGGGGTGACCACCCAGCTGAAATTGCATGGTGCTCCTATTCCAGAAGTGGCTTCATCTTTTCCATGTTGGAATCCAGTGTTACTTCGTCGTCGTGTATCCGAGTTGGAGGCGATTAACGCTGGTTAGTGCCCTTTTCCTTTTCTTCGCGTTTGTTGTGGACTGCTTGACCTTCTGACCTTGTTTTGTTTGATTACCTCTTACTAGGAATGACTCGGCAGACTGCACTTCTTGAGGAGAAACATTCTCAGGATCGAGCTGAATTGACTCAGCGATGCACTGATCTTGAGGAAAAGTATTCTCAAAGTCAGATTGAACTGAGTCAGGTTTCTGCTGCCTTGGATGATGCCAATGCGTTGAGTTCTTCTCTGCATGCCCAGCTTGACTCTGAAAAGGTGATATATGAAACTGCACTTTTTTCTTGCCGTGCTCCTATTGTTTGCCTGGTTTTCTGAAAGAACTGATTTGCGCTTGCAGGAGGAAAAACGCATCCTTGCCGCTTCTCGAGACAATCTTGATAGGTTGTATCGAGATTCTAGCAACTCGCTGACCATCTTGGAGAGAAGTCATCGCTTTTCCATGGAGGAGTTGAACAATCTTCGCTATAAGTTGCAGGAGTCCTTGGATGATGTGATTCGCCTTCGGGAGTTGATATCAGCTAAAGACGTTGTCATCAAGAATCTGCGTGCTTCCAAAAAATCTGTTACCCAGGAGCTAGAGGCTGCCCAGTCGGCTGTCAAGGCTGCTGAAGAAACTTCCAATACTCTGAGAGCCCAACGCGATAGGGCCATGGACAAGGCCATTCGAGCGGGACGAATTCTGATGAGGAGGCCTGGCGTAGTCGTTCCTGAAGATATAAGGGCCGACGTGAACGCCGCCCCTGACTCCTCGAGTCGTCCTTCTTCGTCAACTGCTCCTGGGAAAGACATTGCAAAATAGAGAAAACATTTCGCATGCTCCAAGCGCGCAGCTTGCATGATTGAATATTTGTCAGAGAACACCAGTTTATTTGAGTAACATAGTTATTCTATCATTGTATCAGGATTTTTTAGTTCAATGAGTTTGGTAGTAATGATGCATGATGACTATGAATTTTGCGTGTGGGATATGGAGATCATCCCCTGAATTAAATAGGCGAGAGCATGTTGTATTGGTCTTAAGCAAGCGCCAATTGGAGTTGATTGCTTCGTTAGCTGGGCATAGTGGTCGCCCTGAGTTAAGTAAAGCATGAGCACGTTGCACCGCCTTAAGTCGTTGCCGACTTAAGTCGATTGCTCCGTTAGCAGGGCATAGTGGTCACCCCGAGTTAAGTAAGCGTGAGCATGTTGCACCGCCTTAAGTCGTTGCCGACTTAAGTCGATTGCTCCGTTAGCAGGGCATAGTGGTCACCCGAGTTAAGTAAGCGTGAGCATGTTGCACCGCCTTAAATCGTTGCCGACTTAAGTCGATTGCTCCGTTAGCAGGGCATAGTGGTCACCCCGAGTTAAGTAAGCGTGAGCATGTTGCACCGCCTTAAGTCGTTGCCGACTTAAGTCGATTGCTCCGTTAGCAGGGCATAGTGGTCACCCCGAGTTAAGTAAGCGTGAGCATGTTGCACCGCCTTAAGTCGTTGCCGACTTAAGTCGATTGCTCCGTTAGCAGGGCATAGTGGTCACCCCGAGTTAAGTAAGAATGCGAGTCAATCGTAAATAAATTGAGTATCCTTGAAACCTTTTCTTTATTGATGACGTATTTCCACTTTACAGAGTACATCATTGTTATCCTAGCAGTTTTGAGGTACGGCTAAGGATAAAACTTTCTCAGGTGTTCTATGTTCCAAGAGTTCCCGACTTCCGTGCCATCCATCTGAGTGAGGCGATATGATCCGGGCCGAATGACTTCTGCCACTATGAAAGGCCCTTCCCATAAGGGTGATAACTTGTGTCGTCCTTCTCCCGTTAGAATTCGGCGAAGGACGAGCTCCCCCACTGAAAAGGATCGTTGCCGCACAGCCTTGTCGTGATAGCGCCTTAGAGTCTGCTGGTATCTTGCTGACTGGATTACTGCACTTAGCCGCTCTTCTTCGAGTATATCTATGTCCTCTAGTCTGGTGGTCTCAGCTTCTGCTATGCCTTCAAAAATCAGCCTTGGCGCCCCAAACTTGAGATCAGCAGGCAGCACTGCTTCCGACCCATAGACCATGAAGAAAGGAGTGTTTCCGTGCAAGGCTCGGCTAGGTTGGGTTCTTAGGCTCCAAACAACATAGGGTAATTCCCTTATCCACTTCCCTGCGAATTTTTCATTCTTATCAAAAATCTTTTTCCTGAGTGCATCCAATATCATCCCGTTAGCTCGCTCAACTTGCCCGTTGGCTCTCGGATGGGCTACAGATGCATACTTGATCTGAATACTTTTTTGCTCGCAGAAGTCAAAGAACTCTGAACTTGTGAAGTTGGATCCTAGATCAGTTATGATGTTGTTTGGTATCCCGAATCTGAATATTATATCTTGTATGAATTCCACAGCCTTGGCAGAGGTTAAGGAGGCAATGGGCTTGAATTCTATCCATTTAGTGAATTTGTCAATTGCTACCAACACATGAGTATATCCCCCTTGTGCTTTCTTGAAAGGTCCAATCATATCCAGCCCCCAGCATGCAAAGGGCCAAGTTACTGGTATGGTCTGCAGCTGCTGTGCTGGCAAGTGTTGTTGCTTCGACAAGTATTGGCAGGCTTCGCACCTCTGAACTAACTCGGCCGCATCATTCTTTGCTGTTGGCCAATAGAATCCTGACCTGAAGACCTTTCCAACTAGTGTTCTGGAGGCCGCATGTATCCCACATTGTCCAGCGTGGACCTCTTCTAGTAGTTGCTTTCCAGTGGATGGGAGAATGCACTTCATGAAGACGCCTGATGCACCCCTTCTGTATAATGTCTCCCCAATGAGTGTATAATGAGCCGACTGTCTTGCAATACGCTCCGCCGAGTTCCTATCATCTGGTTCTTCTTCATTCTTTATGTACTTAATGATTGGCCTTCTCCAGTCATCAAGATCTGACTCGGGTTGATTTATGATGTTACACTCTTCTACTTGATCCGTTGAGATACTCGGCTGCAGGATTTCCTGCACGAAAACCCCAGGTGGGACCTGAGTTCGACTGGACCCCAACTTGGATAGTACGTCAGCTGCCGTATTCCGATCTCTTTCCACATGATGAAATTCTAAACCCTCGAATTTATCCTCCAGCTTTCGGACGACGGTGCAGTATCTTCCCATCGAATCATTTGAGCAATCCCACTCCTTATTTATCTGGCTGATAACTACCAGAGAATCCCCGTACACCATTAATCTTTTGACGCCCAGTGATATGGCAATGTTCAATCCATGGATCAAAGCTTCATACTCGGCTGCATTGTTGGAGGCCGGGAATAGCAGCTGGAGGGCGTACTTGAGGTGTTCGCCTCCTGGTGCAGTGAAAAGAATCCCCGCTCCTGCTCCTTGCAACTTGAGTGAGCCATCAAAATACATTCGCCATACCTCTGCAGTCTCCGGGTTGTCTGGTACTTGTTGTTCAGTCCACTCTGATACGAAATCGACTAGTGCTTGGGTTTTGATGGCAGTGCGAGGCCGAAACTCGATGTCATGAGATCCCAGCTCACAGGCCCACTTGGCTATTCGACCGATGGCCTCCTTGTTGTGAAGAATATCCCCTATTGGAAAACTTGTGACCACTATGACTTTGTGATCGTCAAAGTAGTGACGCAGCTTGCGGGCAGTTAGAAGTACTGCATACAATAGCTTCTGGATTTGAGAATACTTTTTCTTTGAGGGGCCAAGGACTTCACTGATGAAATACACAGGATGTTGTACTGGATAGGCGTGCCCTTCTTCTGCTCGCTCGACTACTAACGCGGTGCTTACCACGTGAGTCGTGCAAGAGATGTACAGTAGCAAATCTTCAGCTGGTTGAGTTGATGTAGCTCGTCGAGGTGGTTTCAGTACTGGCGGTGTTGTCAAGAATTTTTTCAGAGCATCTAGAGCTTCTTGTGCTTCTGAAGTCCACTGAAATTTATCCACCTTCTTGAGTAACTTATAAAACGACAAACCTTTTTCTCCCAGCCTGGATATAAATCTGCTTAAAGCTGCCATGCATCCAGTAAGTCGCTGAACCTTCTTCTGCGATCGAGGTGCTTCCATCTTCATGATAGCTTCAATCTTATCTGGATTAGCTTCAATTCCTCGGTGGCTGACGATAAATCCGAGCAACTTTCCGGCTGGTACCCCAAAAACACATTTCTCGGGATTAAGCTTCCACCTATACCGCCTCAGGCTGTTGAAAACCAGTTGCAAATCTTCGATGAAGTCCTTTGAGTCCTGTGTTTTGATCACCACGTCATCCACATAAGCCTCCACACGCTTGCCCCAGTGATCGGCTAAGCATGTTTGAATAGCTCTCTGGTAAGTCGCTCCAGCGTTCTTAAGGCCAAACGGCATGGAGGTATAACAGAAAGCGCCAAACGGAGTAATGAATGCCGTTTTTTCTTCATCTTCCTTTGCCAGGCTGATCTGATGGTACCCAGAATAACAATCCAAGAAAGACAACATAGAACATCCAGCGGTGGAGTCCACCACCTGATCTATCCTCGGGAGCCCGAAGGGATCCTTCGGACAGTGTTTGTTGAGATCAGTATAATCAACACACATGCGCCAGTCCACTTTATTCTTTTTGAGTACAAGAACAGGATTGGCTAACCACTCAGGATGTAATACTTCTCTAATGAATCCGGCCGCGACCAAGCGAGCTAACTCGGCGCGAATGGCTTCCCTCTTATCAGGCGTGAAACGACGTAATTTCTGTCGAATCGGCCTCGCCTGGGGAAAGACCTTTAGCTTGTGCTCGGCCAGTTCTCTCGGGACTCCCGGCATATCCGCAGGTTGCCATGCGAATACGTCTCGGTTATCTTGCAGAAACTGGACGAGCGCGCTTTCCTATTTGTTGTCCAAACTGGAGCTGATGATGGCCGTCTTGCGCTCATCAGCGAACCCCAGGTTGATTCTTTTAGTTTCTTCAGTCGGCCGCATAGAGGTCGCGGTCTGAGCTTCATTCGCCGGTATTGCGAGGTCTTCCTCAGGCTTAGAGTTCGCCATTGCGGAGGGAGCTGTCGACGGCTTGGCGGTGAGGGCTGCTTGAATAGCCACTCGGAAACATTCTGCGGCGCCTTGGAGGTCGGCGCGCACAGTTATGATCCCTTGTGGCCCCGGCATTTTCAGTATCATGTATGTGTAATGCGGAATGGCCATGAATTTGGCCAATCCTGGCCTCCCGATGATGGCGTTGTACCCGCAGTCGAAGTTTGCCACTTCAAACCTCAGGAACTCGGTTCTGTAGTTCTCCGGAGTTCCAAAGGTGACCGGCATGTAGATGTGGCCCAGCGGGTATTCCCCTTCCGTCGGCACGATGCCGAAGAAAGGAGTGTCCGACTCGTGGAGCTCTTTGAGATGAACTCCCAAGCTTTGGAGTGTCCGGGGGAAGGTGATGTTGATGCTGCTCCCCCCGTCCACTAACACCTTTTTCACCCGGCTCTCTCGGATCACCGGATCGACGAGAAGCGGGTACTTGCCCGGATGATCAAAGTTGAGCCATTGATCCGCCCGAGTGAAGGTGATCGGGTGCTCCGACCATCGGTATGGGGCGGGAGGGCCGACGGTTGCCACTAGTATCTGGCGATCATTGAGCTTTTGCTGTCTTCTGCTCTCCTGTGATCCGTGTCCGCCGAAGATGACGTTGACCTCCCTGTCAACGCGCGGGAAAGCTCCTCCTCCTCCTCCCTCCTCCTGCCGATGGGGTTGTCGTGGTTCATCTGGTCCTCCCCTTGGCGGAGGAGGAGGTAGAGGTTGGAAGGGTCGGCCGTGTCCGACGGAGTGCTTGAAGTCCCGGCAGTTACGAAGAGTGTGTCGCATGTCCTTGTGGTACGGGCACTGGGCGTCGAGGATGTCGTCCAGTGTGCGTTCGCCTCCACGAGGTCCTCCTCGAGCGCGGGCGGCGGGTGGTCCGGCGGCGTGTACTTCTTCGCGTGGCCGCTTCTCCCATCGCTTGTCAGGTTGCTGGTTCGCGTCGCGCCGCGGTGCTGCCGGCGCGGGCTTCGCTCCTCCGATGAGGTCCTGGGCTCGCTCGTCGGCGGTGATGTAGAGGTCGGCCTCCCGGAACAGCTCCTCCGAGGTGGTCGGCGCCCTTTGTAGTATGGCTCGGACAAAAGCCGAGTCATTGGATCCTCGGTAGAAGTCCTCGATCACGGCCGCCTCCGTGACATCGGGGATGCGATTCCTCATGGTTTGAAACCTCTTGAGGTATGATCGGAGAGTCTCGTCCCCCCGGCGCTTGATAGATTTGAGGTCCCACGGCTGCGCCGGCTTGTCGGAGAGGGACTGGAAGTTGGCGGTGAAACGCCCACTGAAGTCTCCCCAGACGTCGATGCAGTGTCGGGGTAGATGTCGTAGCCATTGCAGCGCGTCTTGTCCAAGGACAATGGGCAAATACGCGGTCATCACGTCCTCGGATGCTCCGGCAGCTCGAGCAGCGGTGGTGTAGACGGCTAACCAACCCCACGGATCCTGCTTAGGTTCATACTTGTCAACATTGGATACCTTGAAGTTGGGAGGCCATTGGATGGCCCTAAGGCGCGGAGTAAGGGCGGACACTCCGCACGTGTCCTCCTGTCGTCGGGGTCGATGCCTGTCCCGGGGAGGGGAGTTGTGGTTGTGGTTCCTCGACCGTCCCCGGGAGGTTCCGCCAGTTGAAACCGTCGCCGACTCAGTCCTGGTAGCTTGGCTCTGAGTCGGGGCACCATGATCTCTGTCGTACTCCTCTCGACGACGAATTTCGTTCTCATGCCGCCGTTCCCGCGAAGCGTTGATGGAGCTCCGCGCGTCTCGGCGACTGTTGATGGCGTGTCGTAGATCGTTCGGTGGGTGAGCAAGCGGTAGAAGGTGGTTGGCCGCCTGGGTGAACAGTCGTCGGTAACCGTCAGCGTCAGGAGTCCGAGGAAGTCCTTCCGCTATCCGAGCCAGCACCCCTCCGACCTCGCTCGGCGTGTTCATGGCTCGGGCGAAGTCGGGGTTCAGATTACGCCCGAAGAGTGGATTCTCGCGACGTTGCCTTGTATCCTGCTCAGCCTGCTCCTGAGCTCGTCGGCGATCACGTCGCCGGGAGTTCCTTCGCTCTCTGAAAACGCGTTCTTCCGGGGTTTCTCCTACCTCCGAGACCTCGTCTCGCGAGACAGGTTGTTCCGGATTCCGCTCTCCGGCCGCGTGATGTCTTCGAACATTCCGGCGCCGGTTCCTCCGTCGACGGGACTCTCGCTGAGGCGGTTCCTCCCCGGGTACAGTCGGCTCGTCGTCGGAGATGGCCGGCGATTCTGCCCTCCCGATGAAGAGGACGTCGGGGTAGAACGACGCTGCCGGCGTGGTGATCTTCTTCCGGGGAACTGGAGGTTGCTCTTCTCCGGTATTTTCGGAGTTTGTTGAGGAAGACTCCTTTTTTGGCGGATCCGCAATACGGTGCAGAATTCCTTCTTCATCCGCTACGAACGAGATTGTTCCGAAGCAGAACATAGATCCGGGGCGCAGGGTGATCTTGTTGTAGAAGGAGATGGCCATTGAGCTAGCTTGGATTGTCAACACCCCCCCTACCTGGCGCGCCAGCTGTCGGTGTTTAGGGTCCGACCGCACACCCGGGGTTACCCCTCAAGGTGTTTTTAGGAGTAGGACGGTGTCGACAACTGTAGCAAAATGGTTCGTGCCAATCGCACGAGGGACTGTGGACAAGGTTTACAGGTTCGGGCCGCTTAGAGATGCGTAACACCCTACGTCCTGATGAGTATGCTTGGTGGATGTGATTACAAGAGAGCTCTCTGGATTTGAGAATACAGAGAGTTGATGTGGGAGGCTAAGTAATGGGTCGATCGTTCTGAAGGGGTGCCCCCTAGGCCTTATATACTCGACCGTGGGGCAGTACACATGATGAGATAACAACGGGTAGCTAAAAGATAGTGAACCTCTCGAGATTATCCCCTACGTAACTCTCACCGACTTATCCTCACGTGGCTTCGCTGCATGAAGGCCCCGACGCGGGAAAGTCGGATCTCTGTTGTGGCCAATGGCTCGGCGCTATGGGCCGTCTGGGTTTGCACCAATCCGGCCCCATGTCGCTCTGCGTTGCTGGTCGTCTTTCCCCAGGCCCACAAAAGAATAACCTTACGATTTATTGGGCCCTTGGGCCTTTCGTGAGGTCCTTTACTCTTTTGGTGGACCCGGGGGATATCTATCCCCCACAGGAACCAAGTGGGTCTTCCGTAACAAACAAGATGAGCATGGTGTAGTGACAAGGAACAAGGCACGACTTGTGGCCAAAGGGTATTCACAAGTCGAAGGTTTGGATTTTGGTGAAACCTATGCACCCGTAGCTAGGCTTGAGTCAATTCATATATTACTTGCCTATGCTACTTACCATGGCTTTAAGCTTTATCAAATGGATGTGAAGAGTGCCTTCCTCAATGGACCTATCAAGGAAGAGGTATATGTTGAGCAACCTCTAGGCTTTGAAGATAGTGAGTATCCTAACCATGTTTACAAACTCTCAAAGGCGCTTTATGGGCTCAAGCAAGCCCCAAGAGCATGGTATGAATGCCTAAGAGATTTTCTTATCACTAATGGCTTCAAAGTCGGCAAAGCCGATCCTACTCTCTTTACTAAGACAATTGAGAATGATTTGTTTGTATGCCAAATTTATGTTGATGATATCATATTTGGGTCTACTAACAAATCTATTTGTGAAGAGTTTAGTAGGATCATGATACAAAAATTCGAGATGTCTATGATGGGGGAGTTGAAGTATTTTCTAGGATTCCAAGTCAAGTAGCTCCAAGAGGGCACCTTCATTAGCCAAACGAAGTACATTCAAGATATACTTACCAAGTTTGGAATGAAGGATGCCAAGCCCATCAAGACACCCATGGAAACCAATGGGCATCTCGACCTCGACACGGGAGGTAAATTTGTAGATCAAAAGGTATATCGGTCGATGATAGGTTCTTTACTCTATTTATGTGCTTCTCGACCGGACATTATGCTTTCCGTATGCATGTGTGCAAGGTTCTAAGCTGATCCTAAGGAAGTTCACCTTAGGGTCGTGAAGAGAATCTTGAGATATTTAGTTCAAACACCTAAGTTTGGTCTTTGGTACCCCAAGGGATCCTCTTTTAATTTATTAGGATATTCCGATGCTGATTGGGCAGGGTGTAAGATTGATAGGAAGAGCACATCATGGACTTGTCAGTTTCTAGGGAGATCCCTGGTGTCTTGGGCTTCAAAGAAACAAAACTCAGTAGCTCTTTCTACCGCCGAAGCCGAGTACATTGCCGCAGGCCATTGTTGCGCACAATTACTTTGGATGAGGCAAACCCTTAGGGACTATGGCAACAAATTTAGCAAAGTCTCTCTCCTATGTGATAATGAGAGTGCAATCCGCATGGCGGATAATCCCGTTGAACACAGCCGCACTAAGCACATAGCCATTCGGTATCACTTTTTGAGAGATCACCAACAAAGGGGGGATATCGAGATAGCCTATATAAACACTAAAGATCAATTGGTCGGTATCTTTACCAAGCCACTAGATGAGAAAACCTTTACCAAACTTAGGAATGAGCTAAATATTATTGATTCTAGGAATTTTGATTCATTCTTTGCACACATAGCTCGTTTATATACCTTTGATCATATTTCTTTTATGTCTATGACTAATGTGTTTTCAAGTGTATTATTAAGCTTAGCCATAGATATTGAAAGGGAAATGGAGTATTCAGCAAAGAAGGCGCTTCCACTCAACTCCATTGGTATTTGCCGGTATTCCGCATAGTTCTCTACATTGGTATAATCTTCACTCATATCTATTTGTTTACCATTGGAGAGAAAGTAAAAGGGCTTATATTTCACTCACAAGTATCCGTTTTTGGCGATTCATGCCAAAGGGGGAGAAAGTATGAGCCCAAAGCAAAAGGACCGCACCACCATCGAATTTTAAAAATGAAGTTTTTCAAATTAATATCTTATTGTGTTCAAAAGGGGGAGAAACTTCTAAGCATCTTCAAAAATTCGGAAAACCCTCTTGAACACTAAGAGGAGAATTTCTTTGAGGGGGAGTTTTGTTTAGTCAAAGGAAAAGCATTTGAAACGGGGGGAGTAAATTTCAAAATCTTGAAAATGCTTCCTTCAATCTTATTCATGTACCTTTGACTATTTGCAAAAGGTTTTGAAAATAATTTTACAAAGGATTTGCAAAAACAAAACCCGTGGTGCAAGCGTGGTCCAAAATTTTAAATAAGAAGAAAACAATCCACGCATATCTAGTAGAAATAATTATTGGATTCATTCCAAGCAACCTTTGCACTTACATTATGCAAACTAGTTCAATTCTGCACTCTTATATTTGCTTTGGTTTGTGTTGGCATCAATCACCAAAAAGGGGGAGATTCAAAGGGAAATAGGATCAAACCTTTTCCTATATGAAATTTGGTGGTCGAATTGCCCAACACAAATTATTGGACTAACTAGTTTGCTCTAGAATATATGTTCTACAAGTGCCAAAGGTTCACAACAAACCAATAAAAAGATAAAAGAAAGGGTTCAAAACAAAGGAGCAAAGTTAACCGAAGGCAGCCCTGGTCTGGCGCACCGGACTGTTCGCTGTGCCACCGGACAGTGTCCGGTGCACCAAGGAGATCGACTCTAAACTTGCCAGCTTTGGGAATTTGGGGAAGCCGCTCCGCTATAATTCACCGGACTGTCCGGTGTGCCAGCGGAGCAACGGCTACTTCGCGCCAACGGTCGTCTGCAAGGAACAGTAAAAGTGAACAGTGCGCGTCTGTGCGCGCAGAAGTCAGAGCAGGCGCCAGAAGGCGCACCGGACCGTGAACAGGACCTGTCTGGTGCACCACCGGACTATCCGGTGGCCCCACAAGTCAGAGCTCCAACGGTCAAACCCCAACGGTTGGGTGACGTGGCTGGCGCACCGGACTGTCCGGTGCGCCATACGACAGCAGCCTCCACCAACGACCACTTTGGTGGTTGGGGCTATAAATACCCCCCAACCACCACACTTCAAGGCATCCAAGTTTCAGCCATTTGCATTCAATACAAGAAATCTAGACTTCATTCCAAGACACAAACAAGAGATCAAATCCTCTCCCAAGTCCAAAGTTCATTCCAATCAAATAGTGACTAGAGAGAGTGACATTTGTGTTCATTTGAGTTCTTGCGCTTGGATCGCTTTTCTTCTTTCTTTCTTGTTCCCAACTCAATTGTAATCAAGGCAAGAGACACCAATTGTGTGGTGGTCCTTGTGGGGACTTGGTGTCCCGATTGATTGAGAAGAGAAGCTCACTCGGTCTAGGTGACCGTTTGAGAGAGGGAAAGGGTAGAAAGAGATGTGGTCTTTGTGACCACCTCAACGGGGAGTAGGTTTGCAAGAACCGAACCTCGGTAAAACAAATCACCGTGTCTCACTCTTCATTTGCTTGTGATTTGTTTTCGACCTCTCTTTCGGACTCAATTATATTTCTAACGCTAACCCCGGCTTGTAGTTGTGCTTAAGTTTATAATTTTCAGATTCCGCCTATTCACCCCCCCTCTAGGCGACTTTCAATCGCTACTATTGCAACCAGAGGAAGGCGAGCCACACTGGACTTGGTAATACTCGAGCATCACTGCATTAGAGAACATAAAGCTTGTTCCTTTTTTTGGCTTCATTTACCAGTCAAGTCAAAATATTCACGGTAAGTTATTGCTAATTTATCTTGTAAATATTGTTGAATAAGATGGGCATGTACTGGTTCAAAAAAGTATACCTATTATATATTCAAGAGTAAACTTCATACTATTTGTGAGGAAAAAAACATCTGGAATAGCACAATAAACTTCATACTGTTTTGGCCTTGCAAAGTATGTATGAAGTGGATGATAACATACCATCTCTTGGTCTCTTTACTGATAGGGTTTACACCAGGATGATCTAGCTTGTTGATGATACTGATGTTTCACTATGCCTCAAACCTGGTAGGCTTTGACATCTAAACAATGGTGAACTAACTTGCTAACACCCTCAGAGGGGAGGCCAAATTCAAAAACTTCAAGAAAAACATCTCTGGTGGTTTATCCATGACTTTTTTTGGAAACCATGGTGGCTGGAGCAAACCTTGAAGACAAGCTTTTAGTTGGTAACATCCTTGTCATTATTTTTATAGTTGTAGTATTAGTAGCGGTGCCCTAGCTGTTGTTTGTGAAGTTTGATGTTAACAAACTATTGTTATGCTATGTAATATATGGTCTTAACATACTGGTTTGTTGACTGTTCGAACATCAGCTTTATATGTTATTTGTGCTCAATTTTTTAAGCTTTCGTTGTACATCCTATCATTACATGAGACAATGTTGTGATGTTTACGATATTCACATTGTAAGATATTGAGGTCGATAATATATTTTATCGAATATTTTGCATGTCGTTGAAACGCACGGGCACCTAACTATCATATATAGAAGTCTGCATGGTACTAATAGTTGCAATGTAATGGTGAAATAGCTAGATTAAAATAACAAAATTTATGTATGGCTAAAATCACAAATACATTATGAAATATATTCTCATAATAGTATATCACACATTTCTACATAAGTTATTGTAGTATTGTATGTTCTCGTTGCAACGCACGGGTACTCACCTAGTAAAATATATATATCAATCCAACTACCATCAACTACTATATATTTTTCAATTTTCATTTTCTTAACGTACAAATCCGTTGAATAATTGATTTAATTTTTGAATCAGACATATAATCTCCATAAATTATTGTGGGGCACATAATGCGTATAATTACATATTATTTAATTTCTAAATTTTTAAAAATCATAATTAAGTATATTGTGCCATACATATTTCTGATGAATATTTATTAAATTCATATTCATCATATACCATTACCAACAACGAAGTAATTATTTTTGGTTTTGTAATTACCATCGATGTTATTGGACCATACATGTGCTCATAGTTGACCTACATTATTGTTCGAAGCTTCCTTCGCAAGCACACACGCGACAACCGTACACTGCAAACCTCTCTTCCAATGCATTACAAATTTGTTGTGCACCAAAAATTTCTGCACGATTGAAATATGACATGAATATTCGACCAAACTTCTGTTGCAAGCACCCATGCGACAACCGTACACAACAAGACACATGAGGCTTTCAGTGCAAGACACGAGCTACCTCCATCTCGCCTATATATATGGGTACATCCTCTTCCCATTTGTGTGCACATCCCACTCCTTAACTCAAGCTAACAAGCCTTTGTGTGCTATGTCGCCTTTGTGTAGGGACGATGATTTCAATTTGAGTGATAGTGACAACAACACACTTATGCTTGCCACTCTTCTTACCCTTTCCATTGAGGCTACACGCCGTAGTAGTAGACGTTCTTGTATCCCTCGCCGCATGATTCACAGGGATCATTATGCTGGAGAGAACCTCATCCACCATCACTACTTTGGGCCGAACCCTGTGCATCCACCCCATGTGTTTCGCAGAAGGTAACAACTACATACTTGTATTATTATGTTTTGCATTAACAGTGTCTTTCATACTTTACGTTTACATTTTATAGGTTCCTCCACATTATGGAAGGTCTGCAACAGCAGAATAGTTACATTACTCAATGGGTTGACACGACTGGCATGGCCAAACTCGGACCACTTCAAAAAGTATGTGCAGCAATGCGAATCCTTGCTTACAGCTTACCTACTGATGTCGTTGACGAGTACATTCAAATAGGCGAGTCTACCACTAGAGAATACCTTATTCATTTCTGTATCGCACTAATTGCATATTTTAGTGGGTGGTATCTACGAAATCCTAATGAAGCAGACATTGCACACATCATGCACAATAGCGAGTCGAGGGGGTTTCTAGGAATGTTGGGTTCCATAAATTGCATGATTTGGGAGTGGAGGAACTGTCCAACCGCGTGGCTAGGATAGTTCTGTGGCCGTAATTCAAGACCTACCATGATACTTGAGGTTTCGCAATGTACGATCTATGGATTTGGCATGCCTGGAACAAACAATGACATGAACGTGCTACACCGATCGCCGGTATTTGACCCCATGACAAGCGGTTGAATGCCACCCATACATTACACAATCAACGGTCATGCATACAACTTTGGTTACTACCTAGCTGATGGCATATACCCGAACTGGCCAACTTTTGTGAAAGCCATTAGTCACCCTTATGAGGAAAAAGGATATATATTTCACACAAATGCAGGAAATTTACAGGAAGGATATGAGCGCACATTTGGAGTTCTTCAAGCACGCTAGGCGGTGCTGCGTGGTCCTGCTTACGGTTGGGATCGGAACCGTCTAACCGATATAATAATAGCATGCATAATAATGCACAACATGATAGTTGAAGACAAAGGTGACTTTGCAGCAAACACCGATTTCGGAGAGAGCAGTTCTATCATTCAACTGTGCCAACTCATTGAAGAAGGACGCTCCGATTGGGTGATTAATCAATTCGATCTTTGTTGCCAGGAAAGATCTTGCACACTACAAAATGATCTTGTCGAGCATTTGTGTCACACCCGGTTCTGGAAGGTAAACCGAATGCGAACCATGTACGTGCCAGGATCAGAAACTCACGTACACTGCGATTACATAATTGGACATCATCACACATTGCTCAAAGTAAATAGTGGAAAAGTACTTTATTACAATAAGATGTCCAAGACATCCCCTGAGTCTATAACATAGTCATTAACATCAAAGTGTGGAAATACGAAACATAGAAGATAAGGCCTTCACAGGCAGCTGACTGGGGGTTTGCCACTAAGATAAACTAGAACTCGTCATAGTCCTGAAACTCCTCAAAATCTTCCATGTTACCAGCATCTCCTCCTGAGCACTGAGTACAGTAGGGACAACCTGGGGTGGGGTGGTTTGTAAAGTAAGGGTGAGTACACATCAACGTACTTAGCAAATGTCCTGTTTGGCTAAAGTGGACTAGCTATTGTGGAGTTAAGGTTAAGGAGTTGCTTTTAGTTGGTCAAGTATTTATTACTATTAGTAGAGCCAAGTTTTAGTAATAAACCCAGTTATTACCCAAATGTACTCCCTCCAAGAGGAAATACTAGAGATCGTAATTATACCTTCATCATTAATCATCATCATAATAATAACTAAAATTCTTCTAATCAAAGAGGATCCCAAGGCTGCTCTTAACCGTGAGCCGCTCTTAACACTCTGCAGAGGTCGCACACTTTACCCACAAGCCGTGATTCCCATTTCGCCCGGAAAGAGCCAATCTCCATTGACCACTACCTAGGTGGCCTGACAGGGTATCACTACATAGCCTTTACAAAGATTTCCCAGAGGTCAGAGCCGCCCATTAGGTTTCTCCGGTATGATAAACACAGTACCTCTCCCCAAAGGAAGGGTGACTAACAAAACCAAATCAAGAACCTCTGCAACCAGCCTCGGTAGAGCAAGTACTATGCCCGAACCCCATTGACGGCCCTATGGCGAAGCCAACTACTCCTCTGGTTCCTCTAATTAATCAGCTAAGGGCGTCCCATTCCACCCTCATGTTTGCACTGTTATCCCGAGTTATCACTCCCCAAACAGGTCCTTACGGAGAGGTACTCAGGATACTGGCCTGAGTCCCATAAAGTATCACAAGATCATCATCGAGATAACATCATCGTATCATAAATATTCACATCATGTTCATTTATTAAAGTAAAGCAATAGCATAAAGCTAACCATGATAACCCAAAAGGTAAACAAGGATAAGGTAAATATAGACTAGTCAATCCTTAGGTTTCAATAATGTAATGCGGGATGGTGAATTATAAAGTATGTAGGACATAATGGGTCAGAGGACACTTGTCTTCACTAGGTTGTTGCTCAGGAAGATCTTCAGCAACACACTCAGGAACCACGGGCTGCTCGTTGTCTAAATAAAGTGATCATACATTCAATACATTTGGAAAGTACAAATGAACAACACACCAAACATGTACAATCAAGTGAACACAAGTTTGTTAAAATACTATGAACATAAAGGGTAGACTTAAATGCTAGGGTTTAATATAATTAGAGATCAGTGATTCCCTAGATATTATGAACTATTTAGTTTAGTGCCACTAATTAGTGAGACACAAAATTATACCAGGGATCAATTCATACACAACATTTTATTAATCTCACAAAATTAAACATTTAAGTACCATTAGCATTTCCTTTTTATTTATTTTATTAAACAAATACATTATTACTTAAACTTAACCTTTAGTCTAGGCATAAAATTAAAGTGCACAAACTATGGATGATTATAATTTATTTGGACAGAGAATATTTCTATGAACATTTTGCAATTTGAACCACTAAATTTGGAGTTCATATGAAAAAGATATGAAATAAACAAGTTTTGAAGTTTGAAATATAAAACTAGGCGGGTTGATTCTCGGAAACCCGAGGGTCTCTTAAGCAAAACCGCCTGCGAAGGGGTACGGGACTAAACTGATCGTCCGATCTCCGATCAATGGCTCAGATTAGATCCCACAGACGAGCGCACGGGCATGAGCGCGCAGCGAGCGCTGACAGGTGAGCTCGGGGTATCAGCGACATGAGGTAGGGCTGACAGACCGGGCCCAGCGGCAGGGGTGCGGGTGAGGGGGCGAATCCGAGCGGTCAGGTGCGAATCGGACGGTTGCAATTAGATCAGTTCCAAATAAACCCAGATCGCCAGATCTCGGATGGACATCCAAGATCCAACGGCCGGCGACCAGTCTTGGGTGCGGTGGCGCCGCTCGACCTCACGGTGAGGTTTTGCCGGAGACAAGGGGGACGGCCACGGCAGGGCTCTAGGGGTTTGGGGAAGGGCTCGGGCGTGCTCAGGGTGATCTGGCGAACTCAGTCATGGGCGCAATACAGGCACGGAGGCACCAGAGGGCGCGGAACACGGCGAGGCGATCTAACGGCGGCGCGGATCAACTCCGATGAGGAATTACGCGGACACTGGGGCAGAACTAGGCGAAATAAAGGCATGGGAAGGTTGCTCACCTCGAGTGCGAACTCAGGAGCGCTTGGGTGACGGCGGGGATGCGGTGAAGCCTCGGGTCGATGGTGGCGGACTCCGGCTGCACGGGGAAGACTCCAGTGAGCGCGGACCAGGCAAACCAGAGGGGCTGGGGGCGAACCGAGAGGTGTCCCAAGTTGTTGACGGCGAGGCGGAACTCACTGAGGCAACGGCCGTGGCGCGGGCTCGACGTCGGCCGTAGAATGGACGGTGGGCTTCGGTGAGTAGTGGCACATCTACCTGGACGCGCGCACAGGGCGAGAGAGAGGGCGAGGGTGCTTGGGTAAGGGCGCAAATAAGCAGGGGGAAGTGGGCGAGCGGAGTGCTGGCTCTAAAGGGGTCGAGGGCGTGCGGAGGTGGCCGGAAAATGCGCAGACGTGGGTGCGTCCACGGCGGGAGTGCACAGGCGGGAGGTTAGGGACGAGGGACCTAATGGGTGGGGTCCGCAAGGCAGAGAGAGAGAGAGGACGAGCGCGTGCACGTGGGGATCGACGCCGATAGGCCGGGCATAGGCGCGCGCGGGGGGGGGGGGGGGGGGGGGGCGACTAGGCTGGCTTGGGCCGAATTGGTTTTTCCCTTTTTCCTGGAATTTCTAATGCTTCTCTATTTTATTTTCCCTAGGGTTTTCAATTCAAATTCAAATCAAGTTTCAAATTCAAACTAAATCAAACATGTGAAACAATTCAAAGAATATTTGGAGCTCAGCACGATGCAACATTTCATGACTCACATTGTTTTGACAAAATAAATAGTTAATCTATCACTAATTAAGCTAAATCTACCCAAAATAAAAAGAGAGAGGAACTAGAGAGAGAAGAGGAACACCTGAATTTGGTAGGTAATTAGAAAGAAATTTTATACCCCCAAATTCAGGGTGTTACAGACCTATCCCCTTAAAAGAATCTCGCCCTCGAGATACATGGTTGGCTAGCAAAGAGTTCAGGGTACTTGGCTCTCAGATCATCTTCTCTTTCCCAAGTTGCTTCTTCTTCTGAGTGATGGCCCCATTTGACTTTGCACATCCTGATGGTGCTTCTCCGAGTGACCTGATCTGCTATCTCCAGAATCTGAGCTGGCTTCTCAATGTAAGTTAGATCTTCTTGAACTTCAAGGTCCTCTGTTGGCAACTGCTCTTCTGGTACTCGCAAGCATTTCTTCAGCTGAGACACATGAAATACGTCATGCACGGCTGACAGATTTTCTGGTAAGACGAGTTGATATGCCACTTCTCCATGTCTTGCTTGAATCTGGTATGGCCCAATGTATCGAGGTGCTAGCTTGCCTTTGACTCCGAACCTTTTGGTTCCTCTGATGGGTGACACTTTCAAGTAGACATAATCTCCCACTTCAAAACCCATTTCTCTTCTTCGGGTGTCAGCATAGCTTCGCTGTTTGGACTGCACTGTCTTCAGATTCTCTCGAACCATTCTGATGTTCTCTTCAGCCTCAAGCAGGATATCTGGACCGAACACCTGCCTTTCACCGGGTTGGTCCCAATGCAATGGAGTTCTGCAATTCCTCCCATAGAGTGCTTGGAATGGTGACATTTTCAGAATGGCCTAATAGCTGTTGTTGTAGGAGAATTCTGCATATGGTAGCCTCTTGTCCCAACCTAACTTGTCTTACAAAGCACAAGCTCTCAACATATCTTCAAGAATCTAGTTGGTTCTCTCTATCTGACCATCTGTTTGCGGGTGATAAGCTGAACTAAACTTCAAATGTGTGCCCAACGCTACATGTAGCTGCTGCCAAAAATGAGAAGTGAACTGGGTGCCTCTGTCTGATACTATCTTCTTTGGAACGCCATGCAAGCACACAATCCGAGACATGTATAATTCTGCCAACACTGCCCTGCTATAGGTGGTCTTGACTGGTATGAAATGAGCTACCTTTGTTAAATGATCCACTACTACCTAGATGGAGTCATAGCTAGCACGAGTGCGGGGCAGACCAACTATAAAGTCCATCCCAATCTCATTCCATTTCCACTGAGGAATCTGCAATGGCTGTAACAAACCTGCAGGCCTCTGATGTTCTGCCTTGATGCTCTGACAACTGTCACATCTGGCAATGTACTCTGCCATCTCCCTTTTCATACCGTACCACCAGAATCTTTTCTTCAGGTCTTAGTACATCTTCTCGCTACCAGGGTGTATAGAATACGCTGTCTCATGAGCTTCCTTGAGAATCAGTTCCTGGATCGATTTGATGTCGGGAACGCACAGCCTATCCTTGAACCATACCACTCCTTCTGCGTCTTCACAGAAATCTAGGCCTTTCCCATCTATGATCAACTGCCGGATCTCGTTGATCTTCTCATCATCTTTCTGACCTTTCCTGATATCTTGCTCCAGAGTGGGTTCCAGCTCAACTATCACTCCTTGAGTGTTATTCAGAAATCCGAGACTCAGCCTGTCGAATTATTTTGCTAGCTCGTACAACATCGAGTGAGCGGCCAACATATTAACTTGACTCTTTCTGCTCAAAGCATCTACAACCACAATTGCTTTGCCTGGATGATAATGTATCTCCAGCTCATAATCTTTGATCAACTCTAGCCATCTTCATTGCCTCATGTTTAGCTCTGACTGAGTGAATATGTACTTGAGGCTCTTGTGAGCCATGTAGATATCACACTTCTGCCCATATAAATAGTGTCTCCAGGTCTTTAGTGCATGAACCACTGCTGCTAACTCCAGATCATGAGTGGGGTAATTCTTCTCATGAACCTTCAACTGTCGGGACGAGTATGCCACTACTTTCCCTTCCTGCATCAACACATATCCCAGTCCGGTGTATGAAGCATCACAATATACTAAGAATGGCTTGTGGACAACTGGCAGAATCAATTACGGTGTTGTTGTCAACTTCTACTTCAATGTCTCAAATGATTCTTGGCACGCTGGGGTCCACTTGAACTCAACTTTCTTTGCCAGCAAGGTTGTCATTGGCCTGGCAATCTTGGAGAAACCTTCAATAAAACGCCGATAGTAACTGGCCACTCCAATGAAACTCTTGATTCCTCGGACATCTTTTGGTGCTTTCTAGTCTAGAATCGCTGCTACCTTCTTTGGATCCATAGCTAGTCCATCTCGGTTTATAATATGACCCAAGAACAGAACTTCGCTACTCTAGAACTCGCACTTGCTAAGCTTGGCATATAGCTGACAATCTCGTAGCCTCTGAAGTACTTTCCTCAAGTGCTCTTCATGCTCTTGTTCATTCTGGGAATATACAAGAATATCATCAATGAACACCACTACGAACTGGTCGAGGTAGTCCATGAACACACTGTTCATCAAGTACATGAAGTAAGTTGGCGCATTTGTCAAACCGAATGACATGACCGCGAACTCATATAGTCCATACTTGGTGATATATGTTGTCTTCGGTACATCGGAGGGTCAAATCCTGAGCTAATGGTAACCTGACCTTAGATCTATCTTTGAAAACACACTGGCTCCTCTCAACTAATCGAATAGGTCTTCAATTCAGGATAGGGGGTACTTGTTCTTGACAGTGACTTCATTCAAGGATCTGTAATCTATGCACATCCTCTTTGTTCCATCCTTCTTCTCCACAAATAGCACTAGGGCTGCCCAAGGTGAGGTACATGGTCTGATGTAGCCTTTCCCTAACAACTCATCAATCTGTTTCTTGAGTTCCACCAATTCTGGTTCGGACACTCGATAGGCTCTCTTGGAAATAGGGGCGGTGCCTGGGATAAGCTCTATGGCAAATTCAACTTGTCTTTCAGGTGGCATGCTTGGTAACTCCTGAGGGAACACATCAGGAAACTTCGACACGATTCTAATATCCTCAATCAGGTTGGCCTCCTTGTCATCCACTGACAAATAGTGATAGGCTCCTTCTTATAGTTCAGGCAAGTACAACTCAGTTACTACTTCCTTTCCGGAAGGGGATACTAACTTGACTGTTCTATTGTCACAACTGACGGTGGCTTTGTTCTTGTATAGCCAATTCATCCCTAGGATGGCATCTAACCCTTGAGCACCCATTACTACTAGGTTAGCGGGGAAGTCTATCCCCCTTATTTCAATCCTTAGATTCGGACAAATCCTATCGAACTGAACTTTTCCCCCAACTGAATTAACTCTTAAAGGTGGAAACATTGATTCTATGGGGATGTTATGTGCTTCTACCCAAGATATAGAAACAAAAGAATGCGTGGCACCAGTGCCAAATAATACTTTTGCTGGATGGGATTCGACTGGAAACATACCTACTACCACGTCCTGAGCGTCCTTGATTGATTCGGCCTCCAAGTGGTTCACCTTTCCACAGTTGTAAGCCTGACCAAGGCCTCCTTGTGCTTGTTGTGGTGCTCCTTGTCTTGCTAAGGTATTGACTGCTGGCGATTGCTGAGTTGCCTTCTTTGGATAGTGCTTCACCCAATGGTTTTGTTCCCCACAATAGAAGCATGTGCGACCTCCTACTTGTGCTGGAACTGCTTGGTTGTTCTGGTTGGTTGCTGGGGCAGGAAGGCGAATTGCTTGGTTGTTCTGACACTGGTACTGACTTCATCCATGTTGGTTGTTCTGACGGTACTGCTGCTGCTACTGAGGAAACTGCCTCTGGTACTGCTGCTAATGCTGGTGTTGGTGACCTTGCTTGAATTGTTGGGGTGGGTTGCCTGAGTAGCGGGGGCAACTGCTACTCCCGGTCTGAGATCCACCAATCTTGTGTTTCCTGTCCTCCATCTCTCGGCGCTTCCTTTTAGTCATTATGGTTCTGTCGATCAAATGCTGGAAGGTAGGGAAAGCGTGATTCATCAGCTGTTAGTGAAGGGGTTCAACCAAACCTCTCAGAAAACGTTACTGCCTCTTACCATCCGTGTTGACATCTTCTGGGGCGTAGCGTGAAAGCTGCAGAAACTTGTCCCTGTACTCACTGACAGACAGGGGACCTTGCTTCAAAGCTAGAAACTCCTCCTTCCTTATTATCATCAGTCCTTCAGGCACATGGTAGAGACGGAAGTTGTCCCTGAACTCCTCCTAGGTGATGGCTTTAGGGTCGGCATGAGTGGCGAGGTAAGACTCCCACCAGGACTGTGCTGCTCCCCTTAGCAGACGGAGACCATATAGAACCTTTTCGCGATCATTGCACTGAGCAGTGTGCAACTCGCGCTCCACAGTATGTAGCCAATCTTCGGTGTCCATGGGATCAGTAGAATGGGCAAGGACAGGGGATGGCCCCTCATGAATTCTGCTTGCTTGTCTCTGGGCACCTGAGGCATCTGAACTTGCACTTAAGGCTGAGGTGGGGGTGGTTGTTGCTGCACCTACTGCATTGCCGCTAAGGTCTGACTAATCGCTTGGACTGCTTGAGTCTGCATCAGGAACATCTGCTCATCGGTCATGGGGGTGGCGGTGGCAACTGCTGCTGCTGAGCTGCCTCCTCCTGGGGTGCCTGCTGCTTCGGCTGAGCACGACTTGCACCTTGGCGCCTGTTCTCAGACATCTGTAGAAAGCACACACACATCAAATTTGACTCTGCAGTCTTTCAGCATAAGAAAACATATATGGGAAGACTTCATAGCACTGAACAATTGATGATCTTCACTGACAATTTCTCAGATAAAGAGGGCAGTGGAAATAAAGGGATTACCCAACTAAATAACTAACTTTATTAATAACTACACCAAGTGGTAGGGGATACCCACACCTTGGTGATAATCATTACAAAGATCCAACTTCATTACAGGTTCATCATGACAATCATTAAAACATATGATAAGCAAACTAACTCTAACTAAGACTGACTAAGACTAAGATACTGAATTAAGCATTATTACAGACTCTGACTCCATCGATCTATGGATCCAAATCTATCTAGGTCCTGTAGTCAGGGGTACCATAATTAAAGCGACCACGAGGTGGCGAACGGTAAGGGTGCTGAATCCCGACAGGGGCAGGAGAACCACCATCCAAATAGTGGCACGCTGCGCACTCAGCACGCTATTCCGCAACCTCCACCTGAACCTTGCCCAACTCGTTAAGGGCGTGGTCCAGGTGTCCAGCTCGGTGTTGAGCACGACGACCAGGTTTACCATGTTGTTCAGCCTGGGATTGCCCTCACCAACGGGCGAGACAATCACACTTCTAGCACTACTGGTCAAACGGCGATGGTAGTACTTCAGGTCATGGCCATCAGCTACCCCACTGAACAACGAGCAATACTGCGAAAGTGCACGTCGTGCTGTGCATCTTGCATGGCTGCCTCGGTAGTATCCCTCTTAGTGATAGAATAGTGCTCTGAGAAGGCCTCTGCACCCCGAAGATCATTGTCCAGACGATGCACCAAGCAGTAGCCTCCCACTGATCCGGGTATAACCCGCGACGATGCTGGTAGACTACACAACGGTACTCGATGGACCAAGTGTGTCGGTCGAAGGCCCGACGCAGCAAGGTATCGAGAGCGTCGTGGAAGTGAAACCCACGAGCGACGTCACGACTGATGGGTCTAGCGATCCATCCCTTCGGATCCTGCTCCTCTGAGAGCTCCGTACTATGGCTCGAACTGCCACCTGCATCATCGTCGTCTCCGTCTGGGTCTCCTCCAACAGCCGAGATGCCCTGTGGTGGTGCAGGGGGCATCTCTGGCTGAGATGTAGGGGAAGGCTGCCTCCCAGACTCCACCTCCTGCTGAGGCGAGGGGGAAGAGTCCTGCTTCTTCTACTCCTACTCCTAGCGTCAGCGCTCCTGCTCCTCGTGCAGGTGACGATGCAGTCTCTCCAGGTGACTGGACTGACCTGGCACCGTGCGACACAGTGGGTGCTCCGCCAGGTGAGAGGACAAAAAGGGGATCACTGACTTATGTGCAGTGCATCTAATACGAGCCATCTACAAAAGACATCGTAAGCACAAGAGTGAGAGTAGAACTATAAGACCAGCGAGTAAATAGAAATAAGAGTGAGACAAAATTTTGTAAGATGAGTAATAACATAGAATTGGTCAAGATGACCAACTTTTGAAATGACACTAAAGGTCAAGGCAAGGGTAGAGGTCTATAGTCCTTAGGACGACCATTCTAGTATGTGTTAGCGGTCCTACAGTCAGCAAGGCTTTGATACCACTTATGTCACAACCGGTTCTGGAAGGTAAACCAAATGCAAACCATATACGTGTTAGGATCAGAAACTCACGTACACAGCGATTACATAATTGGACATCATCACACATTGCTCAAAGTAAATAGCGGAAAAGTACTTTATTACAACAAGATGTCCAAGACATCCCCTGAGTCTATAACATAGTCATTAACATCAAAGTGCAAAAATACGAAACGTAGAAGATAAGGCCTTCACAGGCAGCTGACTAGGGGTTTGCCACTAAGATAAACTAGAACCCATCGTAGTCCTGAAACTCCTCAAAATCCTCCATGTTGCCAGCATCTCCTCCTGATCACTAAGTACAGTGGGGACAACATGGGGTGGGGTGGTTTGTAAAGCAAGGGTGAGTACACATCAACGTACTCAGCAAATGACCCGTTTGGCTAAAGTGGACTAGGTGTATGTGGAGTTAAGGTTAAGCAGTTGCTTTTAGTTGGTCAAGTATTTATTACTATTAGTAGAGCCATGTTTTAGTAATAAGCCCAGTTATTACCCAAATGTACTCCCTCCAAGAGGAAATACCAGAGATCATAATTATACCATCATCATTAATCATCATCATAGAAGTAATTAAAATTCTTCTAATCAAACAGGATCCCAAGGCCACTCTTAACCGTGAGCACGACTAATATACCAGTTTCTAACACTCTGAAGAGGTCGCACACTTTACCCACAAGCCGTGATTCCCATTCTGCTCGAAAAGAGCAAATCTCCATTGACCACTACCTAGGTGGCCTGGCAGGGTATCACTATATAGCCTTTACAAAGATTTCCTAGAGGTCATAGCCGCTCGTTAGGTTTATCTAGTTTGATAAACATAGTACCTCTCCCAAAAGGAAGGGTGACTAACAAAACCAAATCAAGAACCTCTGCAACCAGCCTCGGCAGAGCAAGTACTGTGCCTGAACCCCATTGACAGCCCTACGGCAAAGCCAACTACTCCTCTGGTTCCTCCAATTAATCAGCTAAGGGCATCCCATTCCACCCTCATGGTTGCACTGTTATCCCGGGCTGTCACTCCCCAAACAGGTCCTTACGGAGAGGTACTTAGGAAAATGGCCTGAGTCCCCTAAAGTATCACAAGATCATCATCGAGATAACATCATCGTATCATAAATATTCACATCATGTTCATTGATTAAAGTAAAGCAATAGCATAAAGCTAACCATGATAACCCAAAAGGTAAACAAGGATAAGGTAAATACAGACTAGTCAATCCTTAGGTTTCAATAATGTAATGTGGGACGGTGAATTATAAAGTATGTAGGACATAATGGGTCAGAGGACACTTGCCTTCACCAGGTTGTTGCTCAGGAAGATCTTCTGCAACACACTCAGGAACCACGGGCTGCTTGTTGTCTAAATAAAGCGATCGTACATTCAATACATTTGGAAAGTACAAATGAATAGCACACCAAACATGTACAATCAAGTGAACACAAGTTTGATAAAACACTATGAACATAAAGGGTAGACTTAAATGCTAGGGTTTAATATAATTAGAGATCAATGATTCCCTAAATAATATGGACTATTTAGTTTAGTGCCACTAATTAGTGAGACACAAAATTATACCAGGGATCAATTCATACACAACATTTTCTTAATCTCACAAAATTATACATTTAAGTACCATTAGCATTTCCTTTTTATTTATTTTATTAAACAAATACATTATTACTTAAACTTAACCTTTAGTCTAGGCATAAAATTAAAGTACACAAACTATGGATGATTATAATTTATTTTGATAGAGAATACTTCTATGAACATTTTGCAATTTGAACCACTAAATTTGGAGTTCATATGAAAAAGATATGAAATAAACAAGTTTTGAAGTTTGAAATATAAAACTAGGCCCAAATTTGTGATTATTTAAAAAGAGAGGGGTCTGATTATAAGAGTTCAGGGGTCTGCGTGCTAAAACTCAGGATGGCGGGTTGATTCTCGAAAACCCGAGGGTCTCTTAAGCAAAACCGCCACATGAAGGGGTACGGGACTAAACTGATCGTCTGATCTCTGATCAGCGGCACATATTAGATCCCGCAGGCGAGTGCGCGGGCACGGGTGCGCAGCGAGCACTGACAAGTGGGCTCGGCGTGTCAGCGACCCGAGTTAGGGTTGATAGACCGAGCCCAGCGGTAGGGGCGCGGGTGAGGGGGTGAATCCGAGCGGTCAGGTGCGAATCGGACGGTTGTGATTAGATCGGTTCCAAATAAACCTAGACCACCAGATTTCAGAGGACGTCCGAGATCTAATGGCCGGTGACTGGTCTTGGGTGCGGTGGTGCCGCTCGACCTCACGGTGAGATTTCGCCGGAGACGAGGGGGACGGCCACGATAGGGCTCTAGGGGTTTGTGGAAGGGCTCGGGCGTGCTCAGGGCGATCTGGCGAACTCAATCATGGGTGCAATACAGGCGCGAGGTTACCAGAGGGCGCGAAACACGACGAGGCAATCTAACGGTGGTGCAGATCAACTAGGCGGGGAATTAAGCGATCATTGGGGTAGAACTAGGCGAAATAAAGGCATGGGAAGGTTGCTCACCTCGAGTGCGAACTCAGGAGCGCTTGGGCGACGGCGGGGACGCAGTGAAGCCTCGGGTCAACGGTGGCGTACTCCGGTTGCATGGGGAAGACTCAAGTGAGCGCGGACCGGGCAAACCAGAGGGGCTGGGAGCGAACCAAGAGGTGTCCCGAGTTGCTGATGGCGAGGCGGAATTTACCGAGGCAACGAGCGCGGCGCGGGCTCGACGACGGCCATTGAACGGACGGTGGGCTTCGGTTAGCAGCGGCGGAACTACCTGGACGCGTGCGTAGGGCGAGAGAGAGGGCGAGGGTGCTTAGTTGAGGCCGCAAATGAGCAGGGGGAAGTGGGCGAGCGGGGTGCGGGCTCTAAAGGGGTCGAGGGCGTGCGGAGGTGGCCAAAAAATGCGTGAACGTGGGCGTGTCCACGGCAGGAGTGAGCGGGCGGGAGGTTAGGGACAAGGGACCTGATGGGTGGGTCCATGGGGCAGAGAGAAAGGACGAGCACATGCTCGAGGGGATCGGCGTCGATAGGCCGGCCCCACAAAGTAGCGAAAGAGAGAGAGGGGGGGCGCGTGCGCGGGATATGCTGACAGGCGGGGGCCGCCTTTCAGCGCAGGCAGGCGCGCGGGCCGGGCCGACTGGGTTAGCTTGGGCCGAATTGGTTTTTCCCTTTTTCTAGAATTTCTAATGCTTTTCTATTTTATTTTCCCTAGGGTTTTCAATTCAAATTCAAATCAAGTTTCAAATTCAAACTAAATCAAACATGTGCAACAATTCAAAGAATATTTGGAGCTCAGCATGATGCAACATTTCATGACTCATATTGTTTTGACAAAATAAATAATTAATCTATCACTAATTAAGCTAAATCTACCCAAAAGAAAAAGAGAGAGAAAAGAGAGAGAGGAACTAGAGAGAGAGAGAAGAGTAACACCTGAATTTGGTAGGTAATTAGAAAGAAATTTTATACGCCCAAATTCAGGGTGTTACGATTTGTGGGCAAGACATGGAAGTATGTGAGCTTCTTCCAAGTTAACTAGGTACTTGCAACTTCAATTAAATAAGTGTAATGCCTGACGTGGCTTAGTTCATTTATGTTCATGGTGAGACAAGTAATGGTTATGTCCTGTTAGGGTTTATTGTCATGGTAAGTTGAATAAGTTACTACCAGTGTTAATTTGCCTTTCAACTCTTTTCTGCAAAATGTCTATTTAGCATTACACTTCTAGACCCTTGTTTCTAAGGAAACTACGACATAAGTAAAGAATAAAGATTTAATTTAAGGGTACATCAATTCACCCTTACATGAATAATATATAAGCGCGCAACAATTATTCATATGTCTTTGAAGGTACAACTCAAATCATATGCAGTCTTAACGTTACAACAACTAATGGTACCGGCATGTCTCAATTAACCTCACCATACAATATCTTTATAAAGTTTGACAAAACAAATAACACATATGAACTTATAAAATTGTTCTCATACAAAATAGGGAAAGCAAAGCACTGCTTGTCAAACAATGGCCATTTTAGCGAAAACTAAAAATGAACCGCTACAAGTGTTTTTGTGCTCCTTCATCATACGCCATACTTCAGGGTCAACCTCGTCTTCACTCATATGTTCCAGCTTCGGCCTTATTTACTTCTTGTAGCCTTAATTCTCTTTCATGAATGCTTAACTTTTTAGCCTCCAAGTCCAACCGCTTGTTCTCAAGTTCCCTGTCTTGTTCTTTGTGCATATCTTTCTTCTCTCCCTTTTCTATATTGCGCTGAAGTCGTTTTTCAGTTAATTCTTGGAGACGGCTTAAGTATTCCATAGATGTAGTTGAAGCAGCCTTCTTTCTTTCAGTTTTTAGAAGAGTCATGTCCAAGCAGCCTTTTACCTGTCAAACCAGCTGAACCACTATCTGTTTTATCTACACCAATAGAAGGACCAGAACTAGATCCAATTGCTTTACCATGTAATCCTCAGAATGAAGTGCCTTGACATATGCTCTGCCATTTCGGTTCGCCCTTCAGCTTATGCCAGCAGTGCATGTAATGGAAAGGTTTGTTCTCCTCATGTGCAAACAAAGTTGCCGCCTTCGAAGTTTGTAAACATTGATGGAAGCATAAGAATTTGACATATGCATACTAATGTTTTGCTCACCTAAAAACAGTTAATAATAACATAATTCACTGATTACCTTGTCATCGTCAGTCAACCCATTTTGGTTCTCTCGGAGCACTCTAGCATAGCACCCTGAGAACTTCCCAACATCTATCCCAATTTTGTCCCACCTGCTCCTAAGGGCTCTATTAAGTCTGTAGGGGTACTCACCCCTTTGTTTATTGTACCTTTTTTATATGTGACCAAAGTCCCTCCTTACTTTGTGCAGTGTGCACAACAGGATCACTACTTATTTGCAACTAGGTTGTGCAAAGTAAAATGTCTTCACCAGCAGTATAGTTTTGTTCCTTGGCTTTTTTGGTTTGGCCACAGGTGTAGGAGTTTTGGAGGGGCAATTTATCTTGTGTACACTATGTTATGCATCAGATTCCAAGTTAACAGGAAGGGAAGATATGGTATTGGAACCCTGTAAAGTTTACTAGTGTTTGAAGCTGGCAAAGATTCGACAAATGGATTTGCATGAACCGAAGCAAGAGGATTATTGACAAGATTCATATAAGGGCTCCAATAAAGAGCTGATTGTGTTGCTGGTAGCATGGTGGATTGGGAACTTGTGTTTGCTGTCTGAATTGGAGCCCACATGGTGGTTGGACCATGGGATGGATTAGGAAAATTTATGTTTCCCATCATATTGCAATTCATAGGATGTTGCTGAATGAAGCCCCTAGGCCATAGAGGTGGTTGCATGGAAAAGTCGTGAGCACGTGAATTCTGTCCCCTCGCCTGAACATTGGTGTCATTGTTTGCTGGGTCCATTCTATTAAGTGTGGACATGGGAGAAAATAAAGTGAAAAACTTGATACACAAAATTATGGGTACCATAATGAACAATCGTAGTTATGAGAAATATGTAAACATGGTAATAATGGAAGCACACGAGGAAGGAACCTAAGTATGCGAGGAATTGATGCAACGATTCATAAACTTCGAAATGACTTGTTCACAAAGTATTAATAATACTGGAAATGATAACAACGTTTGTTACATAATACTGAAAGTTCCCTTTGCCCGGGAATAGGATCTGGATGTCGCCTAGAGGGGGGTGAATAGGCGAATAAAAATTATCACTTTAAAACTTTAGTTCTTACTCTACTCAAAGACCAGATCGCAGTGGAATGAAAGATCCTTCGAGTAGGTTGCAACGGAATAGAAGATCCTGTCTCAAAATGCCCTGCACTTCAAATATAACTTGTATCACAGATAAGTGTTGAAGTGCAGATATAAAAAGTGAGTAAGATAGAGAGTCAGCACACAATACAGAGCGAAGCACACAGACGCAAGAATTTATCCTGAGGTTTGGCCAAGCCTGAAATGCTTGCCTAGTCCTCGTTGGAGTTAGCCACACTTGGGCTTGGAGTCTATTTCAACTCCTTCCTCCATTTGCTCAGATCTGTCAGTATGACAGATAGAGCCTTCCACTATGTTGAGTTGGGTTACAACAAAGCCACGACTGCTTACAATCTTCTTGACAGCACTCCAGCAGAGTAACAATGCGCTCAAGACTTTGCTCTAGCTCTTTGCAGCACCTCTCCACTCTCTAAAGGCTTATAACTTTGCCTTCACACAAACTAGAGAGATATACACGAGAGTGAGAGAGAGAATCGATCCGAGTGATGTATACAATTGTTGGCTGCACTTGTGTACTTGTTTGAGGCGCCTAGGGGTCCCTTTTATAGCCACAAAGGGTCTAGGAGCCGTTGGAGCTTCATTTGGAAGCTCCCAGCCTTCCCTGGTTGCGGGTGCACCGGACTGTCCGGTGGCGCACCGGACAGTGAACAGTAACGGATCTGATTGACAGTTTCCTTCTCTGGAACAGCTAGCCGTTGGTGCACCGGACAGGTTACTATTCACTGTCCTATGCACCGGACATGACACTATTCACTGTCCTGTGCACCGGGCATAGCTACTATTCACTGTTCTGTGCACCGGACACAGCTACTATTCACTATCCTGTGCACCGGACAGGTCACTATTCACTGTCCTGTGCACCGGACAGCTACTATTCACTATCCTGTGCACCAGCCAACATCACACTAAGTGCTTTTTCCTCCGTTCTTTCTCCGTTTGACTTCAACTTTTGGGAGGATTTTCCTGAGACTTAAACAAACACATTTAGAGTATAATCCAATTGATTTAGTCCTAGAAACTTACATCTTTCTTGTTCTTCTCCTAGCTTTTTTGTTTCTCCTCCAGCAGAGCTCAGAATGGTACTTTCTCTACAGAAAGAGTTAGAGAGCAAACCAAAGCACCAAACTTGTAGTAAGAGGTGTATGCAAAATGGTTGAACACTCAAACCTTACATACTTAACCTTTTTTCATCGTTTTACCCAATTTGACTTGTTTGAGGTTGATGTTGGACTCTAAACCATCAAGTCAACTTGACTTGATCTAGATTGACATATCTGAGCCCCAACCCCAGTTCACTTCTCGAGCTTGATCTTGAGCCTTATGACTTACACCACATAATTATAGATGTTACCTCATTGGTTGTAAGTCATGTCCTTATGTAGTGATCCTTGATGCACCATAACTCTTCTTAACTCGATCAACCTTGACTTTGCAAGTCTTCTTCTTCACCCCTGGCTTTGGGTTCCTGGTCTCCTTGACCTTCTCTCGTGCACTTGGTACCTCGAAGCTCTTCTTGCCTCCATCCTTGGCTCTAAGTTACACACACCGAGTCTCACTTAAGCAATGTCCATCTTACTTGTGATGTCCATTATCTATAGATAATCCAGTCTTTGGACCATCACACCTGTTTACTTATGTTGAACCCTGTTAGCTTTGCATTCAGCACCTATTCAACACTTAACACACTTGTTAGTCCTTTAATTGGGTTGTCATCCAAACACCAAAACCCACAAGAGAGCTTTCAAATACCAGCTAATGGGAACTAGAGGCCACTACGACATAACCTAACAACATAACTTATTTATTCTACCATATCGCACAAGCAAATAGGACTTGGTGTCTGAAGGAACCTAGATGAAATTGCATAACTCTAGAAACCTAAACCAAATTCCAGAAGCTATTACAAGTGGACCTATCAGAGTCGCTGAAGTACCACTCATCACTAACATCGGGGCAATAGAATTCGTCTTCATCAGAATGATGAGAAAGTGTTGGAGGGGTCGACGGAGTTGTTGGTTCAACACTTACGTCGTCACCCTCATACTTAGCAATTTCTGGAAATGCTTGCACTTTTGCCTCTAAGGCATCTTGGTGGAGCAATTCAAGCCTTTCTTTGATGGCAACCAAGGTCCTAGCTAGTATCTCTTCATCGTTCATGTGGTCTATAGCATGATCTACGAGACCCCCAGTGATTTGGTGGCATCCTCGGCACAGTCAACAATGACTTTTAGCAAAGCCTTCATGTTTTCTCCTGTTGAGGATGCCATGATGATACAGGCTGCAAACAATTAAGATATGTTTTCAAGTTGATCTTAAAAGATTGGTGACACCTTATAACGATTGGGGTTTAGGTTTTGCGCAGGGATAACAACTAAAAGGTAATATTGCATGAAAAACACTTTCCTGTCAACCCATAAGTAGTTGTGCATGCGAAATTTTTTTGACACATATTGTCGGTGTTTCGAGACCGGGGGGTCCCTGAGCCGACGAGTGAAGTGTCGCCGCGTGCCCCAGCCCAGATGGGTCGACGCGAGGCCGAGCGCGAAGGGGGGAAGTGAGGTGACCGGAGATGGGCGTGAGAGAGGTGGAAATCCCGCGGCCTTCGTGTTCGTCCCGCGCCCAGGTCGGGTGCGCTTGCAGTAGGGGGTTACAAGCGTCCACACGGGGGAGGGAGCGAGCGGCCCCACGCGAGCGCCTGTCTCGTCTCATCCCCGCGCGGCCAACCCTCTCTAAGAGGGCCCTGGTCCTTCCTTTTATAGGCGTAAGGAGAGGATCCAGGTGTACAATGGGGGTGTAGCAGAGTGCTACATGTCTAGCGGAGGAGAGCTAGCGCCCTAAGTACACGCCATCGTGGTGGCCGGAGAGATTTTGGCGCCCGGTTTGTGTGATGTCGTGGCCGTCGGAGGAGCGCTGGAGTGTAACACCCCAAGTGTTACTTAGGGTGTCCACCCAGGGCTACCCCTGTTAACCTATTATCACATGAAGATTGATTTGGGCAAAGTACCTCAAACTTGGAATTCAAGGTCCTAAGCAAGTGCAAACTATCTTGGATATCATGCCCTAGCTTGTCATGCAAATCTAAGTGGGGATTTTCCCAAAACCCTAAAGCAAACCCCTCTTGGGGAATAGGAACCCTAATTGCAGCTAGGATCAAAAGGTCATGTAAACCTTATGATCATGGCTTGGGCCAAATATAAAAGTTGTAATATACTTCATAACCTACAATTAATAGTAAGGAAGTACCCCCAAAAAGTTTTCAGAAAAGTCCTAAAAAGTTCACCTAAGGTTCAGCACAAGGGAGAATTCAGATTTTGCCTAAGTATAAAAACTAACCCTTGAACAAAGATTCCACATGTTCACCTTAATCCAAATTTCAAAACCCTTCGACCCAATTGACAAAGTGGCGCCAAATTAACCCTAGAATACCCTGGAAGGAGATGACACCTACCCTAGGGCGCTAGACACGACTTGACACCATTTTTGTCTCGGCTTGGACCTAGCTGACACAGCCAACTTCTTCCCCCTCTATCTCCCTACCCCGACCATATCTTGACTTGGAACTCACAGCAAAAAGGTAGGATATGGAGCAGGGAAGCGACCGTACACAGTGACTTTGCCAAGATACGCACGCTTTGGTGCTCAAATCCACCGTTGAACCATGGCAGAAGCAAGCTTCCACGTGTTCGACGCGGGCTGACATCTGGGGGCGCGCTCAGAGCACGCCCGTGCGTGAACCCCCGCGCGCCCGCGGCCGCCCGTGACCACGCCCGCGCCACGGCTATAAAACCCGCCCCAGTGCTCGGCTGTTTCCCCCATTGCCTCCTCCGTACCTCACCTGACCTTCCCGAGCCAGCCCTTGGCTCCGGTGACCTCCCCGCGACCGCCAGTGCCGCCCGAGAGCAACCACCGTGGCCAGCCCCTTTCCCGTCCTCCTCCGTTCAATCTAAGCCCTCAGATAGCTTCCTGGTGAGGCCGTGAAGCTTGCTCAAGCTTGAACCGAGGACCTGCGTCACCGGAATAGCATAGCCGTGCTCGCCGGAGTTCTTCCCCCGCCGGCGCACGTGGACCGGGTAAGCCTCTGCACCATTTCCCAATTCGTTGCGCGCATGGCCTCTACATCACCCTGTGAAGCTCACCGTGCCCTTGGATTGAACCAGATCACCGTAGTTTGGCCGGTACACTCGCCGCCGACGAGAGCACCCACCTGCGCACGTGGACCGGACAATTCCGGCCATCCCCGCCGTCGAGCCGCACCTCGCTGTGACCACCAGAGCCTCCCCAAGCCAACCCTGCCCTTCGCCGGACCTATCTCGCCGCCGGTAAGCCGCGCCACCCTTTTCTTTCCCGCGGGTACTGTTTACATTGGGGGAAGGACTGCGGGTGAGAGGAAGAAAAGGTCAGGGGGCCTTTTGAACTGTCAGCGACTCAGGGGAACAATGGCTCAGGGGTAGATTTGAGTGGGTTGATTCAGTTTAAACCCAGGGACCTCGGTGTAAATTGCTTTTCCAGGAAATTCTTATTTAAATCTGTTTTTAAATTGAACAGAGACTTTAAAAATTCATAACTTCTGTTTAGTTCATCCAAATTTGGTCAAACTAATTTTGTCAGACCCTAAATAATGTAGCCTACTTAAGAAAAATATAAAACCCCCTATGTACTATAGAAAACTTTAAAGCTCTGATTTAATTATAGTTTTGGCCAAAAGCTCAATAATAGAAAGAAAAATAGTTATATTATTTGACTAGGGTTAGGAAAAATTGGAGAAGTTTGTATCTACCTACTAACCTGTTTAAAAATGTTAAACCTCTCTGTTCACTCAATTAAGTTAGTTTTTACCACTTATTTTACAATATACTTAAGGTTAAGAAAAATAGAAAATGTAATTTAAATAATGAAACAGAGGGCACCTCTATTTTTATTAGGGTACTTATTCAATGAAGTTCACTGGAAAAATCTATCATACCCTGGTTTAGTATAAAATAAGTAGGATCCCTTTTATTTTTAGAAAACCAGGGAAACTTAGAAAAACCCTACAAAAATAACCCTAAGGTGAAAACCCCTCAAACCTTAGGATAACTAATGTTTGGTTATTATGAACATAGGAAAAATACAAAATCTGTTGTTTGATATTTTTCAAATGACAAGTTAGTTATAGGCACCTTTTTGGCATAAAACTTTAGAAAATCACAACTAAATAATCACCAATTAACTTTCTGTGAATTTTGGCACAGAGGTTTAGTATTACTGTTAGATCCCAACAAAAATGACCCTTAGGAAGAAACTCAACTCTAATGGAGAGGTGTAGTGTAAAGTGACCCATTTTACACCACCTTTGTTATTTTTGTCTAAAGCTTAGCCTTTTTATTTTTGAACCTCAATTTCCTAGAATGGGCTATAGTGACCAATGGCAATCCACTGTAATTTTTACAGAATTTTTGGAAAATGTTAAACCACTGTCATAGTTCAAACCTACACTAGAAACTATAAGTAGAAAATGAAGAAAAGGGGGAAAAATGAATAATGGGAATTAGTGTCATCCTAAAACTCTCGTAGATTGTCCACTGAAACATATAAAGGCAATACAAACCCACTATATTTATCCTCAATCAAAACCTAAGCCTAAAAGGTAATAAGCATAACCCACTGGAAGCCCCGCATGATTAAGAAACCCTAAGTCACTCCTGGACTTAGTTTCTTTTAGCATAATGTTATTAAATCCTGCATAATCATGATGTACATGTTCATTGCATTCGATAGACTGCAACCTTGCTGACGGAGAGTACGTCCTCGTGCCGGAGCAAGGAGCTGCTCAGGAGGTAGCCCCGGATCCAGCACCAGAGTCTGCACCTGAGGACCTGCCTGCCACTGCTTTGGAAGGCAAGCCCCGGTTCTATGCATAACCTGTTATTTATGCTACTTTACTTCACCTAATGATTGTAGGATTGATTGTGCACTTAGGTGTAGGAATTGTTTGAAACCCTAGTTGCATGATCTTAGGAATCCTTTTGAGATGAATACTAGTATGATAGGTCGAGTAGTTGCTATATTTAATTAGGATCTCGGTAGAAGACGAGTGATTTTTCTAGCACTCGCGCGCGATCAGGTTTTTGTTGTACCCACTTTCATACTATTATGATACTAGTGGTAGACAACAATCCATGGGGATTGGTTGTCTATGAGATGGAAAAATGGAATAAGGATTAAGGTGTGGTACCGTGAGTCAAGCGTTTGAGCGTACTAAACACATACCGAGAAATATGGTAAATCGGTAAGCCTAGTACCTGATTGAACCTAGCAGTAGACTTTGCCCCTCACGCGACCTGAGATGTAGTCTCCCATTCCGATTATGGTGGGTACAAGTGCGGTCACTGCACGACGGCCAGTCGGGATCAGTGAGGCATTGTACGCCAAGGCGGTGAGCCCTGATCTGCTGACGGGGAATCGATGGGGACGGTTGATATGTGTGGGGACGGAGTGCCTCGCCATGTCGTGTGTTTAGGTTTACCTTGCAAGGATAAAAACTCGATTCAAATCGTCTGCTTCTCGCAGCTAATGAGATTGCTTGATCCATGCTGCTACATTGAGTAATAAGTGAACTTGTGCTGAGATGATACAAGATGTTGATTGCTAAAAATGTTTGCTACTATGTATGAGTAGTTAGTACATGTTTAGCCTTAAGAGAGTCACACTTAATTTGACAAAGTTAAAAACTTGATTAGAAAACTCAGCTAGTGCTTTTGGCAACCAAACCCCACAGCCAAACAGCTGCATGTCTAGAGGTAGAGGAGTAGACTCCTCACACCGGGTAAGTCTAGCTGAGTATTAGTATACTCAGCCTTGCTTGTGGCATAATTTTACAGGTTCTCTGGAGGACATGGTTGCTGGAGTGACTTGGCCGTCCGCCTTGCCACCGGGTTGGACTGTCGAGTGGGACCCCGCCTCGGCCGAGGAGGAGCATGAGGAGTGATGGGACAGGCTTCCCCATCCCTCCATTTATCTATCGTTAGTTTTATTCCGCTGCACTTCGAACAATGATGACAACTTTTGCAAAAACTCCGATGTTGATGTAATAATTTAATACTCCTTAATGCATGGTTTTATGCTTTATTGTATTTGCTCTGTGACTCACCTTCGAGTGAGATTGTGGTACTTGATCCTGTCAGTGGCCTCGTCGGACTAGATCCGAGGAATTGACGGGTTATTCCCATTTAAGTGTGGTCTAGCCTCTAAGGCGGGACTTAGACACTTAATTCAGAATAATTCGGGCAGTTCCGCCACAGCTGGTATCGGAGCTTGTACCACCACAGAGGAATCAATAAAATATGAATACCATCCTTTTTCAAAATAAAACTTGATAGAAACAATGTTGGATAGATCGTAGGACGAGCAGGATAGACCTAGGACGTGAAGCCTTAGGATGATAGAAGGGTAACTAGGTGGCTAAATAATCAGGCCCTACAGGCCACTTTAAGGGATGGGAGTCCTTCCCTATCCCCTTATGTTGGTGAGGTCGTTCAGGACGAGCATGCATGCATTGCTAAATTAAGCAATTGAGTAAAGACTTAAAAACAAAGTGATAACAAACTAGGTCTCTAGTACTTTTTTTATTATTTTAACTAAAAGAAAGGTTGAGTTTTATTTCTCTTGTTCTTTTTATAATTCTTTTTCTTTTACTTACGCTCAACCGTACACAGATGACTTCCCACGGATCCTCAGAGGATGGAAATGCACTAACCCACACTGACGGGCTTGCACGAGAGGGCTTCCCCCGTATTTTGTGGGAGGTACTTCAGGGAGCCGGGTACATGACACCTCCTCAGTACGCGGTGCAGCAGTTCGAGAAGCACCGGGTGCCCCGCTATAGGGTGAGGATGACCTTGGAGCCTCATCCCCTGCAGCCAGGATGGCGCTCGCTGGACTCCGAGTCTTTCGAATACCGGGCGGAGGACACGATCGAGGCGATCGCTCTACACGGGTTGACGACTTTTTGTGGGTTCCATCCCTTGGAGCTCTCTACCCACCCCATTGGTTTGTTCCCCGCGGAAAAGGAGGACGACCCGATGTGGAAAGATCGGGTGGAGCATGCCAAGGACATCTGGGCTCTCTACCCAGGCCACACGGTTCACTTGTCGGTGCGATGCATGAACGCCCTGTATCGTCTGCAAGTGATGCGTGGAGAGGCAATGTCTCATCTAATGGCATTATTGGAGGCAACCAAGATCACCCTGGACAACAGGGAGGAGCTCGTGGTTGACTTGTCCCAGGAGCTGGTAGAAAAAGATTTACAAGTGGAGCAGCTGTCTGATGAGATCCATGAGTTGGAGGAATTGGTGGGAACGAGGGAGAACACCATCGAGGTTCTCGAAGATCAGCTTCTCAACACCCAGCAGCAGCTCGCAGAGGCTAATGAGCACCTAGATATGCATCATCAGGAGATCCATGATGGGGAGGCTGACGAGGACGTCGACATTGAGGGAGGGGAGGAGCCTGCTTCCAGCGTAGACACTGCTGGCTCAGGGAGGCCACCTTCCCCCGAGTCGAGTGTCGCCTCTTTCACTCATTAGTTGCCAGAGTAGGAATAGAGATCGGTAATGTAGGACTCCTCGCAGCTAGCTTAGCTTTTGCACCCTTGGGGTACTAGGCTGGATAGAGTTGAGTCTTTTGGGGACAATGATGTAATCTTGATAAACTCTTTTGGAAACATGTTTGATGAATGCTGTTATCAGTTTTAAGTTTGGGAGGAGAAATTTATGCCTTTTAAATCCTTTTGTTGAAAGTTGGAGTCTATCATTTTACTTTTGACTCTTTTCGCCGTGATTAAACCTTGAACTTGGAGTTATGGTGTTAAGTATATGTGTGGTTTTTCAGATGGCCGGGAGGCAGCGTCGTGGTCAGAATGAGCGCGTTCCTCCACCGCCGCCACCGCCTCCCACTCTGCAGGAGCTCATGGCTCAGCAGAATGAGATCTTGAGGCAGCTAGCTCAGCGTCAGCCACCACCTCAGCACTATGGTGGTGGGGACCATCAGCGTCACCCCGCGGCAGCTACCTACCAAGAGTTCCTCAGTACCCAGCCCCCATTGTTCACAAGGGCAGAGGATCCACTTGATGCAGATGTGTGGTTGCGAGTAGTGGAATCCAAATTCCCGCTACTCCATGGAGCTTGCTCAGAAGTCACTAAGGTCCAGTTCGCTACTCAGCAGCTTCGCGGACCCGCGCGGACATGGTGGGACCACTATCTTGCTATGCAACCGGCTGACCATGAGGTGGAATGGAGGGAGTTTAAGGCAGCTTTCAGGGGACATCACATACCCGCAGGCATCATGGACCGAAAGCTCAACGAGTTTCTGGCACTCACTCAGGGCAACAGGACAGTGTTGCAGTATGCCCAGGCCTTTAATGACTTGTGCCAGTATGCTGGGTACCATGCAGACACGGACGAGAAGAAGAGGGACAGGTTCAGACGGGGGCTCAGCACTAAGCTCCGTGATCGTCTCAACACTATCAGGGCCAACAGCTACAATGAGTTGGTCAACATGGCTATCTCCTAGGAGGACTGCATTACAGCTCGACAGGCAGAAAAGAAGAGGAAGACCCCTGTGGCAGGACCCTCAGCTCAGCCACAGCGCTTCAGGATTGTATCCGACACTCAGAACCGGGGACCACAGCAGCAGCAGCAAGGGAGATGGGTGATCCGACCACCGCAGCAGCAGCAGCCGGCACCCAACCGCACCCAGTTTCCAGCTTAGAGGAACAATCAGCAGCAGCAGCAGTATCGCCAGGCAAATGACAACAGGTGTTTCACCTGTGGCAACACCGGACATTATGCCAAGAATTGCCCTAGGAACCAGCAGGGGCAGAATGTTAATCAAAACCAGGGCAAGAGGCAGAAGGTGCAAGTGAGGCAGGGCAAGCTGAACTTCACCACCATGGCTGATATTCCAGAGGGAGCACCCGTCTTGACTGGTATCTTTATAGTTTTGAATTATCCTGCTATTGTTCTTTTTGATTCTGGTGCCTCACACAGTTTTATCAGTACCAAATTTAGTGCCAAGTGCCAAGTGCCTTTTCACCACACCAATGGGGGTATTACAATCTCAACACCAGGAGGCAGGGTTGCCACCTATCAGATCAATAGGCACGTACCAATTAAGTTGGGTAGTTTCATTTTCAAAACCACTCTATTGATAATGGGATTGGATAGTGTGGACATCATCTTAGGGACTGATTGGTTATCACGACACCACGCGGTGATTGATGTCGCAGCCAGAGCCATAGAGATCCGCTCCCCTTTGGATGGCGAGATCACCTTATATCTACCCGACCAGGGATGCACCCGTTCCTGTGCCTTCGTTATGATAGAGTTACCAGTGGAAAAGATCCCAGTGGTCTGTGACTACCCGGATGTGTTTCCGGACGAATTGCCAGGGATGCCACCTGACCGAGACATTGAGTTCGCAATCGAGTTGCAACCCGGGACTGCTCCTATCTCCAAGAGACCCTATAGGATGCCTCCCGCGGAATTGGCAGAACTGAAAAAGCAGCTGCAAGAGTTGTTGGACAAGTGGTTTATTCGCCCAAGTACTTCACCATGGGGATGTCCAGCTTTATTTGTGAAGAAAAAGGATGAGAGTTTGAGGATGTGTGTTGACTACCGCCCTCTCAATGCGGTGACTATCAAGAACAAATACCCGCTGCCCCGTATTGATGTTCTGTTTGATCAGTTGGTAGGAGCCAAGGTATTCTCCAAGATAGACCTTCGCTCAGGTTACCATCAGATCAAGATCCGTGCCAGCGATATTCCCAAGATGGCCTTCTCAACCAGATATGGGTTGTATGAGTTTTTGGTAATGTCTTTTGGGCTGACCAATGCCCTGGCTTATTTTATGTACCTGATGAACTCAGTATTCATGCCAGAACTGGACAAGTTTGTGGTCGTTTTCATTGATGATATTTTGGTCTATTCCAAGAATGAAAACGAACATGCTGAGCACCTGCAAATCGTGCTTCAGCGACTGCGCGATCATCATCTTTATGCTAAGTTGTCTAAGTGTGAGTTCTGGCTAAAGGAGATCAAATTCTTGGGTCACAAAATTTCTCAGGATGGGATATCAGTTGATCCTGAGAAGGTACAAGAGGTGATGGATTGGAAACCCCCGACTACAGTGAGGCAGATTCGGAGTTTTCTGGGATTGGCAGGGTATTATCGACGATTTATTCCGGATTTCTCCAGAATTGCCAAACCAATGACTGAACTGTTGAAGAAGGGAGTCAAGTATGATTGGAACCAAAAGTGTGAAGATGCCTTTCATACTTTGAGGCAGCATTTGACAACAGCCCCAGTGCTGGCTCAACCTAACAACACCAAGCCATTTGAAGTTTATTGTGATGCTTCTGGTACAGGATTGGGGTGTGTCTTGATGCAAGAGAACAGAGTGATTGCTTATGCTTCCCGAGCACTCAGGCCCCATGAGCAGAACTACCCTACACATGATCTGGAGTTGGCAGCTGTGGTTCATGCTCTTAAGATATGGAGACACTACTTGATGGGGGCTCACTGTAACATCTATACTGATCACAAGAGTCTCAAATACATCTTCACTCAGGCAGATCTGAACATGAGGCAAAGGAGATGGTTGGAGTTAATCAAGGACTATGATTTGGAAGTGCATTACCATCCTGGCAAAGCCAATGTTGTGGCAGATGCCTTGAGCAGAAAGGCCCAGTGCAATTTTATGAGCATGGATGCAAGAGTTACCACCCTGTGTGATGAATTGTGCAAGCTGAACCTGGAAGTTATTCCTTCCGGTGAATTAAATTATATCTCGGTGGAGCCCACGTTGCAGGAGCAAATCGTCAGGGCACAGATAGAGGATAAGGGTGTTCAAATGATTAAGGAAATGGTCAAGCAAAAGGCGGAAAAATACAAGTGTTTCCGTCAGGACAGTAAGGGAATTTTATGGTTTGGGGATCGATTGGTTGTTCCCAAGGACCCTGAGCTCAGAAAGAAGATACTGGATGAAGCTCACCTTTCCAAATTCTCCATGCACCCTGGTAGCAATAAGATGTACCATGACCTCAGAACTTTATATTGGTGGACCAGAATGAAGAGGGAAATTGCCAAGTACGTATCTGAGTGTGACACTTGCCAGAGGATAAAAGCTAGTCACTTGAAGGCAGCAGGCCCTTTGCAACCCCTTCCCATACCATCTTGGAAATGGGAGGACATTTGCATGGACTTTATAGTGGGATTGCCCAATACATCCAGGCACCATGATTCTATTTGGGTTATTGTGGACAGATTGACTAAGACTGCTCATTTCTTACCAGTGCACACCACCCACAGGACAGAGAAGTATGCAGAGATCTACGTTGACCAGATAGTTCGTCTGCATGGGATACCAAGGACTATAGTCTCGGACAGAGGAGCACCATTTGTGGCATGATTTTGGGAGCAATTGCAGGAATCACTTGGGACCCAGGTCATACGAAGTTCAGCCTATCATCCCCAAACCGATGGCCAGACAGAAAGGGTGAATCAGATTTTGGAAGACATGTTGCGGGCATGTGCACTACACTACGGAAAGGATTGGGACAAGTGTCTTTCCTTGGCAGAGTTTTCTTATAATAACAGCTATCAGTCCAGTCTGAAGATGGCACCCTTTGAGGCATTATATGGGAGAAGGTGTAGGACCCCACTAAATTGGTCTCAAGCGGGAGAGAGGGAAATTTTTGGGCCAGATTTGGTACTTGAAGCAGAGGCAAAGGTCAGGATCATCAAGAAGAACCTAGAAGCTGCTCAGGCCAGGCAAAAGAGCTATCATGATAAGAGGCGAAAGCCTCTACAATTTGAGGTGGGAGATCATGTTTATCTTAAGGTGTCACCCACCAAGGGTGTCCAGAGATTCGGGATCAAGGGCAAGTTAGCTCCTCGTTACATTGGACCCTACGAGATCAAGGAGACTTGTGGACCTGTAGCATATCAATTGAAGTTGCCACCCAGCATGTCAGCTATTCATGATGTATTCCATGTATCTCAGTTGCGGAAATGTGTCCGCCTACCCACTAAAGTGCTACCGGAACCAGAAATTGAGATAGAACCAGACTTGTCCTATCAAGAGTACCCCGTCAAGATACTGGATCAGAAAGAAAGGTCAACGCGGGCAAGATCAATTAAGATGTATAAAATTCAGTGGAGTCACCATTCAGCAGAGGAAGCTACGTGGGAGACTGAGGATTTTCTACGCTCCCGCTTCCCCGACTTTCTGCCCAAAGGAGTCGGTACGTAACCCCAAAACCCCACCCCCACCTGCCCTTTGAAAATAATTTTAAGAAAAACTTAGATAGCAAGGATAGTCTAAGTTGTGGATTTAACTTAAAAAGGGCTTCCTTCTGAAGTTGCAAAGAGAATGACATTCGAAGAGCAGTTAACAAGAGAAACCTGGGTATAAAGGAAGAGTAGCACACCATCGAACCTTAGTAGCACCCCTCTAGAGGACTCTTCCTAAAATCTCAGGACGAGATTCCTTTAAGGGGGGAGGGCTGTAACACCCCAAGTGTTACTTAGGGTGTCCACCCAGGGCTACCCCTGTTAACCTATTATCACATGAAGATTGATTTGGGCAAAGTACCTCAAACTTGGAATTCAAGGTCCTAAGCAAGTGTAAACTATCTTGGATATCATGCCCTAGCTTGTCATGCACATCTAAGTGGGGATTTTCCCAAAACCCTAAAGCAAACCCCTCTTGGGCAATAGGAACCCTAATTGCAGCTAGGATCAAAAGGTCATGTAAACCTTATGATCATGGCTTGGGCCAAATATAAAAGTTGTAATATACTTCATAACCTACAATTAATAGTAAGGAAGTACCCCCAAAAAGTTTTCAGAAAAGTCCTAAAAAGTTCACCTAAGGTTCAGCACAAGGGAGAATTCAGATTTTGCCTAAGTATAAAAACTAACCCTTGAACAAAGATTCCACATGTTCACCTTAATCCAAATTTCAAAACCCTTCGACCCAATTGACAAAGTGGCGCCAAATTAACCCTAGAATACCCTGGAAAGAGATGACACCTACCCTAGGGCGCTAGACACGACTTGACACCATTTTTGTCTCGGCTTGGACCTAGCTGACACAGCCAACTTCTTCCCCCTCTATCTCCCTACCCCGACCATATCTTGACTTGGAACTCACAGCAAAAAGGTAGGATATGGAGCAGGGAAGCGACCGTACACAGTGACTTTGCCAAGATACGCACGCTTTGGTGCTCAAATCCGCCGTTGAACCATGGCAGAAGCAAGCTTCCACGTGTTCGACGCGGGCTGACATCCGGGGGCGCGCTCAGAGCACGCCCGTGCGCGAACCCCCACGCGCCCGCGGCCGCCCGTGACCACGCCCGCGCCACGGCTATAAAACCCGCCCCAGTGCTTGGCTGTTTCCCCCATTGCCTCCTCCGTACCTCGCCTGACCTTCCCGAGCCAGCCCTTGGCTCCGGTGACCTCCCCGCGACCCGCCAGTGCCGCCCTAGAGCAACCACCGTGGCCAGCGCCTTTCCCGTCCTCCTCCGTTCTATCCAAGCCCTCAGATAGCTTCCTGGTGAGGCCGTGAAGCTTGCTCAAGCTTGAACCGAGGACCCGCGTCACCGGAATAGCATAGCCGTGCTCGCCGGAGTTCTTCCCCCGCCGGCGCACGTGGACCGGGTAAGCCTCTACACCATTTCCCAATTCATTGCGCGCATGGCCTCTACATCACCCTGTGAAGCTCACCGTGCCCTTGGATTGAACCAGATCACCGTAGTTTGGCCGGTACACTCGCCGCCGACGAGAGCACCCGCCTGCACACGTGGACCGAACGATTCCGGCCATCCCCGCCGTCGAGCCGCACCTCGCTGTGACCACCAGAGCCTCCCCGAGCCAACCCTGCCCTTCGCCGGACCTATCTTGCCGCCGGTAAGCCGCACCACCCTTTTCTTTCCCGCGGGTACTGTTTACATTGGGGGAAGGACTGCGGGTGAGAGGAAGAAAAGGTCAGGGGGCTTTTGAACTATCAGCGACTCAGGGGAACAATGGCTCAGGGGTAGATTTCAGTGGGTTGATTCAGTTTAAACCCAGGGACCTCGGTGTAAATTGCTTTTCCAGGAAATTCTTATTTAAATCTGTTTTTAAATTGAACAGAGACTTTAAAAATTCATAACTTCTGTTTAGTTCATCCAAATTTGGTCAAACTAATTTTGTCAGACCCTAAATAATGTAGCCTACTTAAGAAAAATATAAAACCCCCTATGTACTATAGAAAACTTTAAAGCTCTGATTTAATTATAGTTTTGGCCAAAAGCTCAATAATAGAAAGAAAAATAGTTATATTATTTGACTAGGGTTAGGAAAAATTGGAGAAGTTTGTATCTACCTACTAACCTGTTTAAAAATGTTAAACCTCTCTGTCCACTCCATTAAGTTAGTTTTTACCACTTATTTTACAATATACTTAAGGTTAAGAAAAATAGAAAATGTAATTTAAATAATGAAACAGAGGGCACCTCTATTTTTATTAGGGTACTTATTCAATGAAGTTCACTGGAAAAATCTATCATACCCTGGTTTAGTATAAAATAAGTAGGATCCCTTTTATTTTTAGAAAACCAGGGAAACTTAGAAAAACCCTACAAAAATAACCCTAAGGTGAAAACCCCTCAAACCTTAGGATAACTAATGTTTGGTTATTATGAACATAGGAAAAATACAAAATCTGTTGTTTGATATTTTTCAAATGACAAGTTAGTTATAGGCACCTTTTTGGCATAAAACTTTAGAAAATCACAACTAAATAATCACCAATTAACTTTCTGTGAATTTTGGCACAGAGGTTTAGTATTACTGTTAGATCCCAACAAAAATGACCCTTAGGAAGAAACTCAACTCTAATGGAGAGGTGTAGTGTAAAGTGACCCATTTTACACCACCTTTGTTATTTTTGTCTAAAGCTTAGCCTTTTTATTTTTGAACCTCAATTTCCTAGAATGGGCTATAGTGACCAATGGCAATCCACTGTAATTTTTACAGAATTTTTGGAAAATGTTAAACCACTGTCATAGTTCAAACCTACACTAGAAACTATAACTAGAAAATGAAGAAAAGGGGGAAAATGAATAATGGGAATTAGTGTCATCCTAAAACTCTCGTAGATTGTCCACTAAAACATATAAAGGCAATACAAACCCACTATATTTATCCTCAATCAAAACCTAAGCCTAAAAGGTAATAAGCATAACCCACTGGAAGCCCCGCATGATTAAGAAACCCTAAGTCACTCCTGGACTTAGTTTCTTTTAGCATAATGTTATTAAATCCTGCATAATCATGATGTACATGTTCATTGCATTCGATAGACTGCAACCTTGCTGACAGAGAGTACGTCCTCGTGCCGGAGCAAGGAGCTGCTCAGGAGGTAGCCCCAGATCCAGCACCAGAGTCTGCACCTGAGGACCTGCCTGCCACTGCTTTGGAAGGCAAGCCCCGGTTCTATGCATAACCTGTTATTTATGCTACTTTACTTCACCTAATGATTGTAGGATTGATTGTGCACTTAGGTGTAGGAATTGTTTGAAACCCTAGTTGCATGATCTCAGGAATCCTTTTGAGATGAATACTAGTATGATAGGTCGAGTAGTTGCTATATTTAATTAGGATCTCGGTAGAAGACGAGTGATTTTTCTAGCACTCGCGCGCGATCAGGTTTTGGTTGTACCCACTTTCATACTATTATGATACTAGTGGTAGACAACAATCCATGGGGATTGGTTGTCTATGAGATGGAAAAATGGAATAAGGATTAAGGTGTGGTACCGTGAGTCAAGCGTTTGAGCGTACTAAACACATACCGAGAAATATGGTAATCGGTAAGCCTAGTACCTGATTGAACCTGGCAGTAGACTTTGCCCCTCACGCGACCTGAGATGTAGTCTCCCATTCCGGTTATGGTGGGTACAAGTGCGGTCACTGCACGACGGACAGTCGGGGTCAGTGAGGCATTGTACGCCAAGGCGGTGAGCCCTGATCTACTGACGGGGAATCGATGGGGACGGTTGATATGTGTGGAGACGGAGTGCCTCACCATGTCGTGTGTTTAGGTTTACCTTGCAAGGATAAAAACTCGATTCGAATCGTCTGCTTCTCGCAGCTAATGAGACTGCTTGATCCATGCTGCTACATTGAGTAATAAGTGAACTTGTGCTAAGATGATACAAGATGTTGATTGCTAAAAATGTTTGCTACTATGTATGAGTAGTTAGTACATGTTTAGCCTTAAGAGAGTCACACTTAATTTGACAAAGTTAAAAACTTGATTAGAAAACTCAGCTAGTGCTTTTGGCAACCAAACCCCACAGCCAAACAGCTGCATGTCTAGAGGTAGTGGAGTAGACTCCTCACACCGGGTAAGTCTAGCTGAGTATTAGTATACTCAGCCTTGCTTGTGGCATAATTTTACAGGTTCTCTGGAGGACATGGTTGCTGGAGTGACTTGGCCGTCCGCCTTGCCACCGGGTTGGACTGTCGAGTGGGACCCCGCCTCGGCCGAGGAGGAGCATGAGGAGTGATGGGACAGGCTTCCCCATCCCTCCATTTATCTATCGTTAGTTTTATTCCGCTGCACTTCGAACAATGATGACAACTTTTGCAAAAACTCCGATGTTGATGTAATAATTTAATACTCCTTAATGCATGGTTTTATGCTTTATTGTATTTGCTCTGTGACTCACCTTCGAGTGAGATTGTGGTACTTGATCCTGTCAGTGGCCTCGTCGGACTAGATCTGAGGAATTGACGGGTTATTCCCATTTAAGTGTGGTCTAGACTCTAAGGCGGGACTTAGACACTTAAGTCGGAATAATTCGGGCAGTTCCGCCACATGGAGCCTGGCGGAGAGACAACTGTCGGGGCCGTCGAGTCCTTGCTGACGTCCTCTTGCTTCCGTAAGGGGGCCGAAGAGCCGCCATCGTCAGGGAGCGTGCGGGGCGCCATCATCGCCTATCTGGCGGAGCGAGCCAGATGGGACACCGGTCTTGTTCCCCGTAGCCTGAGTCAGCTTGGAGTAGGGTAATGATGGCGCCTCCTGTTGACGTGGCCGGTCTGCGCCCTAGGTTGGGCGATGTGGAGGCTCCTTCGAGGTCGAGGTCGAGTCCGTCTTCTGTGGCCGAGGCCGAGTCCGAGCCCCTAGGTCGGGCGAGGTGGAGGCCGTTGGCTGAGGCCAGGGCGGAATTTGAGTCCTGGGGTCGGGCGAAGCGGAGTTCGTTGTCTTCTGGGGCTGAGCCCAAGTCCGAGCCTTAGGTCGGGCGGAGCGGAGTTCGCCGTCTTCTGGGGCATAGCCCGAGTCCGAGCCCTGGGTCGGGCGGAGCGGAGTTCGTCGTCTTCTGGGGCTTAGCCCGAGTCCGAGCCCTGGGTCGGGCGGAGCGGAGCTTCCTATGGTGTGTGCGGCCGGGCCTGACTGCCTGTCAGCTTCACTCTGTCAAGTGGCACCGCAGTCGGAGCGGCGCAGGCGGCGCTGTCTTTCTGTCAGACCGGTCAGTGGAGCGGCAAAGTGACGGCGGTCACTTCGGCTCTGTTGGCTGAGGGGCGCGCGTCAGGATAAAGGTGTCAGGCCACCTTTGCATTAAATGCTCCTGCGATTTGGTCGGTCGGTGCGGCGATTTGGTCAGGGTTGCTTCTTGGCGAAGACAGGGCCTCGGGCGAGCCGGAAATATGTTCGCCGCTGGAGGGGGGCCTCGGGCGAGGCGGAGATCCTCCGGGGTCGGCTGCCCGTGTCCGAGGCTAGGCTCGAGCGAGGCGTGATCGAGTCCCTCGAATGGACTGATCCTTGACTTGATCGCACCCATCAGGCCTTTGCAGCTTTATGCTGATGGGGGTTACCAGCTGAGAATTAGGAGCCTTGAGGGTACCCCTAATTATGGTCCCCGACAGTAGCCCCCGAGCCTCGAAGGGAGTGTTAGCACTCGCTTGGAGGCTTTCGTCGCACTTTTTTGCAAGGGGACCAGCCTTTCTCAGTTGTGTTTTGTTCCGGTGGGTGCGCGCGAGCGCACCCGCCGGGTGTAGGCCTCGGAGGACTGGTTTGACTCCTCCGAGGTCTTAACACCTCGCGCAATGCTTCGGCTGGTCTGATCGTTCCCTCATGCAAGCTGGTCGTAGCCCGGGTGTACGGTCGGGTCCCAAGTTCTCGGGATGGTATGTTGACGCTGTCAACGGTTTGGCCGGAGCCGGGTTTGCGAGAGCAGCCCCCAAGCCTCTGCACAGGGCGAGAGGGCGATCAGGGACAAACTCGACTTTTTTACATACGCCCCTGCGTCGCCTTTCCGCAAGGAGGAGGGGGGAGAGCGCCATGTTGCCCTCGGTGGGCGCCGAACATGGTGTCTCCGGTGAGCTGCAGGCGGGTGATCCGAGCGGACGTCCGTGCCCCATTCGTTAGGGGTCGGCTAGAGGCCCAGAGGCGCGCCCAAAAGTACCTACGGGTGATCTGCCGGACCCGGTCCCCTGGCGATGGGGTCCGAGGGCTCGATGCCTCCCTCCGATGGGATTCCGTTACAAGATCATTCCCGCTGGTCTCGAAAATGTCCTAGGGTACCTCGGGAGCGCAGCCCGAGCCTTGGTTATGTATCGAACGTACCCATGGTCATCCCTCGCTCTGTGTCTGAGGCGGCTGTGAACCCTTCAGGGGCCAGCCTTCGAACCCCTGATCAGTAGTGGGCGCGGAGCCCGAGTAGCCTGAGGCGGCCGTTGAACCCTTCCGAGGGGCCGGCCTTCGAACCTCTGACCAGTAGTGGGTGTGGAGCCCACGTGCTCTGAGGCGGCTGTTGAACCCTTCCGAGGGGCCAGCCTTCGAACCTCTGATCAGTAGGGAGGCTCGGAGCCTGGTTCCTTCACAGGGAAGGATCCCTTTCAGGGTATCCCCCTTTCCCGGTCCCTGTTGCAAGAGAGAGAAAGAGGAAAAAAGGAAAAGGATACGAAATCGAACGACGCGGCGTACCTTTTTTGACGCGGTCATTATGGCGAAGGCGAAGCGTCGCTCGCTTCTCCTGCCAGAGGCACCGCCTGTCCTGCCGCGGAGTTAATGTAACGGGGCGAGTGGTTCACGGGGCAGCCGTTGCGCGTGTGCAAGCCGTTCGAGGAACGGAACACGGGCGCATTGTCTTCACGCTGTGAGAGAGGGTTCTCTCGCTGTCCTCGGATGGGACGTAAGCTTGGCTGACGACGTGACCGTTGCTCCTGCCCGCCTGCCACCACCATTACTGCCAGCCCATTTTTGGCCGCATTGACCGTCGTGCCAGGCTAGCGCCGCTAGGTCGTGCGCTAGGTCGCCTCGAGTCGCGGTATTGGTTCCGCAGTCGAGGAGGCGCGGTGGTGGCGCAGGTGGCGGTGCAGTTGCATGCACGAAGCATTCGGCGTGCCGGTTGCATGACGCGTGGGTCTGGGCCTCCATGCCGGGCGTGTTGGGAGTCGGAGAAGCGCGCCCACTTGGCGCGGTTGCATGCCGCCTGCATGGCTGCCCGCCCTTTCGCCCGCTGGTCTGGGCAAAAGTGGAGAGCCGCTTGTAACCGCTGGGCGGTTGCACGCACCGCGCACGGCGGTTTGGCTTCTTCTGCTCTGGGCCGGCTTGCATGACGTGTGAGACCCAGCCCCCGCGCCGTAGGGGGAGGACCTTGGAGCGTGTTGGAGAAGACTCAGCCCACGACGGCTGGGGACGCAAGTAGGGAGAGTCGCCTTTAAAAGGAGGGTGACCCTCTTGGAAGGCGACAGTGTCTTCGCGCTCCCTTATGCATCGTGTCTTTCCACCTTCCAAGCCCCCAGATGGGGGATATCCGCCGTCTTTCCGCTTCGTCGTTGGAGGAACGCAACCCCGCGGGAGTTGGTACCTTTCAGCCGTCGTTCGGCTTCAAGGATTTTCATCATGCAGCTCGGCTGCACCCCTCCGCCGGCGGTCACCCAAGACGGTGACCACTAGCTTGATGGTGGGGAGAAGCGGACCGGGCTGCTGCCTCCGCCCCGCCCTCAGCTTCAAGGATCTTCATCACCCTTGATGGGGCGGAGGGTGAGGCGAGTCGGGAGGCCGCCTCCGTGTGGGTCGGTAACCCTTTTCTTCCCCCGGCGTCTGGGGGAGAAAGGCATCTCCCAGCTCCGCGGAGGCTTCCCCCAGGCATGCCGAGGTAGGCGGACCGCCGCTGCTCAGCCAGGGTGCAGCATTCCGTCCTCCGTCCGGACGATGGTTGCGCCGCGTGCGGGCCGGCCATGTCCAGGCCTTCCTCACGCCGACAGCCGCATCAGTGGGTCGCCCAGCACGTCGTGTGCCGCGAGGGCGGTGCTCATGTTCTGGGCAGCTCCGGCGAGGGCGAGGACCTGCCGGTGCGCTTTGAGGCGTCTGGCGCCCGCTGGCGCGGTGCTGAGGTGGTGGCAGCCGGAGAAGGCTTCTCTGTCAACGAGATTGCCAACTCCGCCCGCACCCCTGGGCCTCCGTCTTCCGGCCTGAATGGCTGGTTCTCGTCCTCGGTGAACGAGAGCCCCCGTGCCGTAGCGCCCGCCCGGAAGCCGCTGCTGAAGCTGCTTCGCCGCCCGGGGCGGAGGTCATCGTTGCTGCTACCGGAACGGGCGACGGCGAGCCACCCGTCGGCCTTCTGTTGCTCCGCAGGCCCCCCCAATCGCACTCATACCTGCGGAGGTGGAACCGGAGTTCCGTTTGTAAAGGCACCTTAAGTGCCGGTGTTTTGTTCATAGCGGGTGTCGAGGCCTGAACATGTAGGTACTTTCGGCACGGAGCCGTGTTTTTTTCCTCATTTTCGAGCACTAAGACCCACCTGTTGGTTGTCTGAACCGCTTCACCAAGCGTGAGTCGCCCCGTGTAAAGGTGACGAGTGAGGTATCCGTATCCCGGAGGCGTAGGAGTCCCTCGGCTCGGTCAGCCTTGTTGTCCGAGGCTTCCCTTGCTTAGTTAGAGGAAACCCTCGGCCGCTCTTCGATGAGCCGAGGCCAGGGGTAGCGGTGCCAGCGCGAACAGAGGCAGAGTTGGCTCGAAAAGAAGACCAGGTCGGCCGAAGCCTGGCCGGGTCGTCCGTTAGCGGGACCGATGCCGGAATTGATCTGCCGAGGCCTCGGGCCGGGCTGATGTCCTTGGGGGACAGCTAGCCGAGGCCCCGGGGTGACCGGCCGAGCCGCCTGCTCGGGCCGGATCCTCGGGGAAGACCCTGGCGGCGATGGCCCGGGCTTGGTGATGACGTTGTCCTTCAGAGCGGAGACCCTTGGACCACGTCGCTGTCCGAGGCTAGGTCGGGCTTCGCCGAAGGTGTTGTCGACGCCGAGGGCGCTGCTGCTCCCTTTAGCCGTCAAGATCTAAGCCTGCAGGATCGGATTATCTTGTAGCGTGTGTTTTCTGCGGCCGCCGAGGCCGAAACACACCCTCGCCGTATTGTAAAGCCGCGTCTCCTTTCCTCTTGTTTCGAGTATCTGGACTTTTTTTGTCGGTAACAGAACTGTTTGTGCGAGCGAGAGTTGCTTCTCACGGAAGGTGATGAGTGAGGTATCCGTATCCCGGAGGCGTAGGAGTCCCTTGGCTCGGTCGGCCTTGCCGCTTACGCGCACTCTTACCCGTCCATGGGGTTCTGTCGCCGACGCAGTCGAGAAGGCTCGAAGAATCGCTCCGCCAGAAGAGCTTCCGAACGTGAAGACTTGTTCGGTCCGCAGAATCACTTATCCGAACGTGAGTTACTTATGGCAGAAGGTGATGAGTGAGGTATCTGTATCCCGGAGGCGTAGGAGTCCCTCGGCTCGGTCAGCCTTGCTGCTTTCGTGTACTCCGTCGTTTTCAGGATCCACTTTCGAAGTAGTCGAAAAGCACGAAAGACATTCTAGCAGAAAAGATCTTTTTTCGAGGAAAATTTCGACGCAGAGGGGGTTCCCCCCTTTTAGCCCCCGAGGGAGGGTCGGGCTTTGCCGAGGCAAGGCTGACCCTTCCTTGATGACTAAACTTTGCGTGAGAGCGAGGTATATGAACAACTTGAAAACATCTTAAGGGTAGAAGCGACGTAGCTGTTGGATGTTCCAAGCGTTGCTGTAAACCTCGCCTTGACTGTTGGTGTAATACCCACTTTGTAATAGGAGTGTAGAAAGAGAAATTATATTCCTTTATACATCTATGTGTGTCATCTATATTTATCATCACATGTGAACACTTCATTTGAAAACAAATAATTAATAAAAAAAAATGTAAGCCACCAAATTATGCATCATGCTGGATTTTATTTTGTGTGCATTTTGTCACAACATAAAATAATTTGAAGAAGAAATATATTAAATTCCTAAAATTAAAAAAATTGGAAAATAAAAGAAATTCTTGAATCTAGAAAAGAGAAGAAAATGGTGTGGATAAAAATAAGTAAATAATAATATTGTAGAAGTTATACTTACTGGAAAATTTGAAGTTCAAACATAAGTGAATTGGAATTTGGATTTGAATTTGGATCCACACACAAATTTGGAAGTTTAAATGAAAAACAAAATGAAATAAAACAGAAAATAAAAGAAAAAGGAGAAAGCAACCAACTGGGCTCACTCTGGCAATTTCGGCCCAACACCATTTTTACCCCGCGCCAGCCCACTCTGCTCCTCTTCTTTTTTTTTCTTTTCCTGTTGAAACACTTCCAGGTGGGACCAACTCGTCAGATGCCTTCACTTCATCTGCGTCGCGCGCTTAGGGTCGTTGACGCATGGGGCCCACCGAACAGAACTGTCTCCCCCGCGTGGATCGGACCGCACTGACCGAAGAACGCCTCCGGCCGATTCCCTCGCCGTAGATCCCGCGCTGTAACTCCATGCCGATGTACCTGCCCCACTTGATTCCACCGCGTGGACCCCATCGGTCAGGCTTATCTTCTCCCCGGAGGTTTCGTGCGCACCGGCGCAACTGCGCCCGCAATCTTCGCTGTCGCTCGCGTCTCTGACCCGGAAATCTTGCTGGCATACCCCGCGCCTATATGACTGGGAGTTGAGCACGTAGCTGCGCTCGCGATATCCCATCCAGCTAAGACCATATCGCTAGGAGTCGTAGGCACCATGTGAGGGAGAACGAAGAGAGAGTGAGAGCAGGGAAGCACCGCCGCCGGGGATTCTCGACCTGGGCGTCGCTCTGCTCTCGGTGTTGGTTTTTGGAGTATTGTCATCGCTTGGGGAAGCCGTATGTGCCAAGCAATTGGGCCGTGAGGCTATGGAGCGACGTCAATTCCTCGCCGTCGTTCCGCTCAGCCGCGAATCCGCCCTAACGACGACACCAGGGAACTCGACTGCAATTTGCTCGGTGAGAACCTCCCCAACTGCATCGCGTTCACCTAAGGATCATGTAGGGCACACCGAGATGGAAAATAGGGCACTGGGGCGCCTAATCGCTCGTCTCCGGCGAGCTGCACCGCCGCACGGTGCCGTCGCGCCGCCGCGGTCCAGTATTTAGGAAGGGGATTGGGCAGATGTCGCGTGGACCGTTGATCCGGGTTTGGGCGGCTAGGATTAGGTCTAGGGTGTGAATCACCGCGGGCTGTCGATCTCCCTCGGGACGGCTCTGATTTTATTAAGCGTATCGCTTCGCAGGGGGCGCTCCGGTTCGTTAGATTTAGATCGGGCGGCCTGCATCAAATACCGGTTCGCCTGGGATCCAATCTAATCCCAGCCCTTGATCTTAGATCGTGCGGCCAGAAACTGAGGATACCCCTTCACTCGTCTGTTTTGCAGAAGACCCCTCCAGGATTTTCGAAATAAACCCGCGGTCCTCGGGCCTGTTTCCCTGAGTCTCGGGAACATTTATAGGATAACCCCTGCCTTCTCTGGGAATTGAGGCTCGGTCCACGAATTAAATAAAACCAGAAAAATAGATTTAGAAATTGATTTTGAGTATAAAAATAATTATAAAACTTGGGTAATTCATAGAAAATTCATACTAACTCCTTTTTAGTCCATTCCAGTTCCTATAATTTTGTATTAATATTGTTTAATACTTAGTGTCTCTGTTTTAACATGAAAATGGTGTTAAAATTTATTTCTTAGCTAATCTCGTATCAAATACATAAAACCTTAGGAAATTCGTATCTCCTCCGTTTTAACTCCGATTTGATCCGTTCAAGTTGCGTTAGTCTCGTAGAAACGCGTAGATCATTATTACTCAGTTTGTACTTATGTTTGGTGTGATGTTAATTTTATCTATACCATGTTTGTTTGTATTGCTACGACTAGCGCGAGGACACGTGTCATCTGAAAAGCAAGTTGGTACCTGGAATCTCAAGTGCCAGGCAAGTTGTGCCCTTGATTCACTTTTGTTACCCAATAATGTTCTTTATAATCATTTACCATGCATAGGTTTAACTTTGATGGGACCCAATAGGTTTCCCTAGACTGTTTATCCTGTTTACCTTGTTTACCCCTGAATCACTTGGGTAGTTTATGCTATTGCTTTACGTGGGTTTTGGGTTAATATTTCATTATATCCATGTTCCAGTTATTTTGTTATTCTATTTATGTTCATGTCAAGATCATTATGTTATTGTTAATTGGAACATGGAGCTTAACTTGAGAACCACGTGCCACCACAATGGAGGAATGGGACCCCTTGGCTGACTAATTAGGAAAGCTAGTGGAAGACTACCTTACCCGAAAGGGGCAAGGGCAGTAGGGGAGTGGTCAGTGTAGGGAGGTCCCTAGTTGATTTTGCTGCGATGGCGGTCAGCCAGGAACCCTGCATTGGAACTTCCTATAAACTGTAGCGGGTTTTCGGAAGCTAGTGGAACTTTGTAAAGGCCTCGTAGTGGATCCCTAGCCATTCACCTTGGTAGTGTCTAAGGGCCTAGCTAACCCTGGCGACATGGGAAACACGACTTGTGGGTAAAGGGTACAACCTCTGCAGAGTGTAAAACTGGTATACTAGCCGAGCTCACGGTCATGAGCGGCTCAGGACTCTCCGATGATTAAATTATGGAACCTAAACTCAATTTGTCATTTGCATTTGCATGGGATTTGTTATTAATTTTGTTCTATTATTTTATTATGGTTTGGTATTCACTTACACTTAGTAACTGCTAATAAAATTTGACCAACTACTTAAAAGCAATGCTCAGCCTTAACCTCTATTGTTGATCAGCCTTACACTTCATGAACTCCCACCTTTGTGAGTTCATGTCACATTATTCCCCACAACTTGTTGAGCGATGAACATGTGTGAGCTCACCCTTGCTGTCTCACACCCCCCCCACAGGAGAAGAACAGGTGGTTTCAAGTGGAGTCAAGTATCGAGGAGTTTGATCTGATCTAGGTGGCGTTTCTCAGTCGACATTGGCGCCGACGATCCTTAGTTCGTTTTATCTTTATTATTTTATTTTGTAATAAGTCTTCCGCTATGTAATAAATACTCTGATGTTTTATGACATTTATCTCTATACACTCTGTTATTATATGTGTTGTCTTCTTGGCGCATGTATGAGATGCACCCGGCTTTGTTCCTTAAAACCGGGTGTTACAGAAGTGGTATCAGAGGAAATGTTGACTGTAGGACGAAACCTAGATAGAAATGGACAAACCTTTACCTACTTATCTTACTCTGATTCATTCTATACTTATCTTATCTTGATCCTGTCTCACCTTTTGTTGTCATACTCTGATTACTCTTACCTTTTCTACTCTAAGACAAGATGGATTTCAGACCTTGGAATCCTGCCACCATGACTTCTCTAAGAGATAGGAGGCCTAAGACAAAACTAAAATTATTTTCTCTATTTAAAAATGTTGATTGATTGTTCTGATGATAAATGCTTGATTTGCTTCTTTGATTGATTAAAACATTATAGTTGGGCATCTTAGCATGTACCACCATAAGGTAATGTATTAGCTTTAGTGGGTGACACACTAATCTACTTAGCTAATAAATCCCCCGCAGTAACATTCCTCATAATTACTCGCCTTGTCTACAATTCTTCCTTTCTTACCCTGTATTTCTAACCCAGATGGGCTACCCCTATAGTGTTAGAAGAGAGCACTATAGATGTGATCCTTGGTATGTCATGGTTAAGTAAGGCAAAGGCAGTATATACATTGTGCTAAGGGAATCGTAGAACTCACTAGTTCCAAAGGACAAAGATTTGAAGTTGAGTGGTCATTGATCTCTTACCTGGGACTGCTCTTATTTCTAAACGGCTATACAGGATGTCCGTAGAAGAACTAAAGGAACTTAAGAAGCAATTAACGGAATTACAAGAGGCTGGGTACATTCGTCCAAGTTCTTCACCTTGTGAAGCGCCAGTTCAATTCGTACAGAAGAAAGATGGATCGCAAGAAATGTGCGTGGATTATAGATCCCTTAATGTTGTCACAGTGAAGAACAAGTATCCGTTACCCCGCATTGAAGATTTATTTGATCAGATGAGAGGTGCAAGTGTATTCTCGAAGATTGATCTCCGATCGGGTTACCATCAAATGGAGATTAGGCCATCAGATATTCCCAAGACGGATTTCTCGACCCGATATGGTTTATATGAGTTTACCGTTATGTCATTTGGACCAACTAATGCACCAACCTATTTTATGGATCTGAAGAATAAGGTGCATGATCTGGACAGATTCGTCGTGGTTTTTATGGACGATATTTTTATTTATTCCAAGAGTGATAGTGATCAGGAGGAACATATGTGATTGGTACTACAGAAGCTTTAAGATAATCAACTCTACGCCAAGTACGGTAAATGCGAGTTTTGGATTGGCGAGGTGCCATTTCTTGGACATATCATTTCTAATGGAGGAATATCAGTGGATCCTGCTAAGGTTAAGGAGATAATGGAGTGGAGAGTACCCACTACGGTTACGGAGATTTGGAGTTTCTTGGGACTTGCAGGATATTATTGGAGATTTATTGAAGGATTTTCTAAGATTGCTAAGCTTATGACCTCGCTTTTGGTGAAGGAAAGAGAATTCAAGTGGGACAAGAGTCTACCTTATGCTGAGTTCTCACATAATAATAGTTACCAGGCTAGTTTGAAGATGTCACCACTTCGTGGAATGAGAGGTTTAAAGTTACGGGCAAATTGTCCCCTCGCTTTATTGGACCATTCAGAGTCTTAGGCAAGTTAGAGAGATGGCCTATCAACTAGAGCTACAGGATAATCTATCTGATGTACATAACGTATTCCATGTGTTTCAACTTAAGAAGTGTCTTCGTATCCCTGAGGAACAGTTACCAATGGAAGAGCTCAGTGTTCAAAGTGATCTGACTTGCACGGAGTACCTGATCAAGATTTTGGATACTTTGACTCGAGTGACAAGAAATAAGGTTATAAATATGTGCAAAGTACAATGGAGTCACCACGGTGAAGATGAAGCAACGCGGGAAAGAGAAGAAGAGCTTCGCATAGATTTTCCCCACCTTTTCCCTCGTTCTTCTTAAAATCTCGAGGACGAGATTATTTTTAAGGGGGGTAGGATTTGTAATACCCACTTTGTAATAGGAGTGTAGAAAGAGAAATTATATTCCTTTATACATCTATGTGTGTCATCTATATTTATCATCACATGTGAACACTTCATTTGAAAACAAATAATTAATAAAAAAAATGTAAGCCACCAAATTATGCATCATGCTGGATTTTATTTTGTGTGCATTTTGTGACAACATAAAATAATTTGAAGAAGAAATATATTAAATTCCTAAAATTAAAAAAATTGGAAAATAAAAGAAATTCTTGAATCTAGAAAATAGAAGAAAATGGTGTGGATAAAAATAAGTAAATAATAATATTGTAGAAGTTATACTTACTGGAAAATTTGAAGTTCAAACATAAGTGAATTGGAATTTGGATTTGAATTTGGATCCACACACAAATTTGGAAGTTTAAATGAAAAACAAAATGAAATAAAACAGAAAATAAAAGAAAAAGGAGAAAGCAACCAACTGGGCTCACTCTGGCAATTTCGGCCCAACACCATTTTTACCCCGCGCCAGCCCACTCTGCTCCTCTTCTTTTTTTTTCTTTTCCTGTTGAGACACTTCCAGGTGGGACCAACTCGTCAGATGCCTTCACTTCATCTGCGTCGCGCGCTTAGGGTCGTTGACGCATGGGGCCCACCGAACAGAACCGTCTCCCCCGCGTGGATCGGACCGCGCTGACCGAAGAACGCCTCCGGCCGATTCCCTCGTCGTAGATCCCGCGCTGTAACTCCATGCCGATGTACCTGCCCCACTTGATTCCACCGCGTGGACCCCATCGGTCAGGCTTATCTTCTCCCCGGAGGTTTCGTGCGCACCGGCGCAACTGCGCCCGCAATCTTCGCTGTCGCTCGCGTCTCTGACCCGGAAATCTTGCTGGCATACCCCGCGCCTATATGACTGGGAGTTGAGCACGTAGCTGCGCTCGCGATATCCCATCCAGCTAAGACCATATCGCTAGGAGTCGTAGGCACCATGTGAGGGAGAACGAAGAGAGAGTGAGAGCAGGGAAGCACCGCCGCCGGGGATTCTCGACCTGGGCGTCGCTCTGCTCTCGGTGTTGGTTTTTGGAGTATTGTCATCGCTTGGGGAAGCCGTATGTGCCAAGCAATTGGGCCGTGAGGCTATGGAGCGACGTCAATTCCTCGCCGTCGTTCCGCTCAGCCGCGAATCTGCCCTAACGACGACACCAGGGAACTCGACTGCAATTTGCTCGGTGAGAACCTCCCCAACTGCATCGCGTTCACCTAAGGATCATGTAGGGCACACCGAGATGGAAAATAGGGCACTGGGGCGCCTAATCGCTCGTCTCCGGCGAGCTGCACCGCCGCACGGTGTCGTCGCGCCGCCGCGGTCCAGTATTTAGGAAGGGGATTGGGCAGATGTCGCGTGGACCGTTGATCCGGGTTTGGGCGGCTAGGATTAGGTCTAGGGTGTGAATCACAGCGGGCCGTCGATCTCCCTCGGGACGGCTCTGATTTTATTAAGCGTATCGCTTCGCAGGGGGCGCTCCGGTTCGTTAGATTTAGATCGGGCGGCCTGCATCAAATACCGGTTCGCCTGGGATCCAATCTAATCCCAGCCCTTGATCTTAGATCGTGCGGCCAGAAACTGAGGATACCCCTTCACTCGTCTGTTTTGCAGAAGACCCCTCCAGGATTTTCGAAATAAACCCGCGGTCCTCGGGCCTGTTTCCCTGAGTCTCGGGAACATTTATAGGATAACCCCTGCCTTCTCTGGGAATTGAGGCTCGGTCCACGAATTAAATAAAACCAGAAAAATAGATTTAGAAATTGATTTTGAGTATAAAAATAATTATAAAACTTGGGTAATTCATAGAAAATTCATACTAACTCCTTTTTAGTCCATTCCAGTTCCTATAATTTTGTATTAATATTGTTTAATACTTAGTGTCTCTGTTTTAACATGAAAATGGTGTTAAAATTTATTTCTTAGCTAATCTCGTATCAAATACATAAAACCTTAGGAAATTCGTATCTCCTCCGTTTTAACTCCGATTTGATCCGTTCAAGTTGCGTTAGTCTCGTAGAAACGCATAGATCATTATTACTCAGTTTGTACTTATGTTTGGTGTGATGTTAATTTTATCTATACCATGTTTGTTTGTATTGCTATGACTAGCGCGAGGACACGTGTCATCTGAAAAGCAAGTTGGTACCTGGAATCTCAAGTGCCAGGCAAGTTGTGCCCTTGATTCACTTTTGTTACCCAATAATGTTCTTTATAATCATTTACCATGCATAGGTTTAACTTTGATGGGACCCAATAGGTTTCCCTATCCTGTTTACCTTGTTTACCCCTGAATCACTTGGGTAGTTTATGCTATTGCTTTACGTGGGTTTTGGGTTAATATTTCATTATATCCATGTTCCAGTTATTTTGTTATTCTATTTATGTTCATGTCAAGATCATTATGTTATTGTTAATTGGAACATGGAGCTTAACTTGAGAACCACGTGCCACCACAAGGGAGGAATGGGACCCCTTGGCTGACTAATTAGGAAAGCTAGTGGAAGACTACCTTACCCGAAAGGGGCAAGGGCAGTAGGGGAGTGGTCAGTGTAGGGAGGTCCCTGGTTGATTTTGCTGCGATGGCGGTCAGCCAGGAACCCTGCATTGGAACTTCCTATAAACTGTAGCGGGTTTTCGGAAGCTAGTGGAACTTTGTAAAGGCCTCGTAGTGGATCCCTAGCCATTCACCTTGGTAGTGTCTAAGGGCCTAGCTAACCCTGGCGACATGGGAAACACGACTTGTGGGTAAAGGGTACAACCTCTGCAGAGTGTAAAACTGGTATACTAGCCGAGCTCACGGTCATGAGCGGCTCAGGACTCTCCGATGATTAAATTATGGAACCTAAACTCAATTTGTCATTTGCATTTGCATGGGATTTGTTATTAATTTTGTTCTATTATTTTATTATGGTTTGGTATTCACTTACACTTAGTAACTGCTAATAAAATTTGACCAACTACTTAAAAGCAATGCTCAGCCTTAACCTCTATTGTTGATCAGCCTTACACTTCATGAACTCCCACCTTTGTGAGTTCATGTCACATTATTCCCCACAACTTGTTGAGCGATGAACATGTGTGAGCTCACCCTTGCTGTCTCACACCCCCCCCACAGGAGAAGAACAGGTGGTTTCAAGTGGAGTCAAGTATCGAGGAGTTTGATCTGATCTAGGTGGCGTTTCTCAGTCGACATTGGCGCCGACGATCCTTAGTTCGTTTTATCTTTATTATTTTATTTTGTAATAAGTCTTCCGCTATGTAATAAATACTCTGATGTTTTATGACATTTATCTCTATACACTCTGTTATTATATGTGTTGTCTTCTTGGCGCATGTATGAGATGCACCCGGCTTTGTTCCTTAAAACCGGGTGTTACAGTTGGCCAGCTTGTACGTTCCGGGTTTTAGAACTTTGGCGATGACGAACAGCCCCTCCCAGGGGGGCGTGAGCTTGTGTCGACCTCGGGCGTCTTGTCGCAGCCGAAGCACCAGGTCGCCCACCTGGAGGTCTCGAGACCGGACCCCTCGGGCGTGGTAGCGTCGCATGGACTGCTGGTACCGCGCCGAGTGTAGTAAGGCCTTGTCCCGAGCCTCTTCTAGCTGGTCCAGCGAGTCTTCTCGACTAGCTTGGTTGCTTTGGTCGGCATAGGCCCTCGTCCTCGGGGAACCGTATTCCAGGTCTGTGGGCAAGATGGCCTCAGCCCCATAGACTAGAAAGAACGGTGTGAAGCCCGTGGCTCGGCTCGGTGTCGTCCTCAGGCTCCAGACCACCGAGGGGAGTTCCTTCATCCATCGCTTGCCGAACTTGTTGAGGTCGTTGTAAATCCGAGGCTTGAGTCCTTGTAGAATCATGCCGTTGGCACGCTCTACTTGCCCATTCGTCATGGGATGAGCCACGGCGGCCCAGTCCACCCGAATGTGGTGATCCTCGCAGAAGTCCAGGAACTTTATGCCGGTGAACTGGGTGCCGTTGTCGGTGATGATGGAGTTCGGGACCCCGAAACGATGGATGATGTTGGTGAAGAATGCCACCGCCTGCTTGGACCTGATGCTGTCCAGGGGTCGGACCTCGATCCACTTGGAAAATTTGTCGATGGCGACCAACAGGTGCATGTAGCCCCCGGGTGCCTTCTGCAAGGGGCCGACGAGGTCTAGACCCCACACAGCAAAAGGCCATGTGATGGGTATCGTCTGCAGAGCCTGAGCGGGCAGGTGGGTCTGCCTTGCATAGAACTGACACCCTTCGCAGGCGCGGACAATTCTAGTGGCGTCGGCCACCGCCGTTGGCCAGTAGAAACCTTGTCGGAAAGCATTTCCGACAAGGGCTCGAGGTGCTGCGTGGTGGCCTCAAGCCCCCGAGTGTATTTCTCGGAGGAGTTCCTGACCTTCGGTGGTGGAGATGCATCCCTGGAGGATGCCTGAAGGGCTGCGATGGTAGAGCTCCTTCCCTTCTCCCAGCAAGACGAACGACTTGGCGCGCCGCGCCAACCGCCGAGCTTCAGCTCGATCGAGGGGTAGCTCTCCTCGGTGGAGATATTGCAGGTACAGGGTCTGCCAGTTTTGATCAGGCGTGACCCCGCTTTGCTCCCCCTCGACGTGCAGCGTCTCGCCCTCGGGGGCCGAGGGTACCTCGGGCCGAACCGAGGGTGCCTCGGGCCGAGCCGAGGGTGCCTCGGACTGTGCCGAGGGTACCTCGGGCTGGGCCGAGGGTGCCTCAGGCTCGGGCGCGTCGTCGATCTTGACGGAGGGTTGATGCAGATCTCGGGAGAAGACGTCCGGGGGAACCGTTGTTCGCCCTGAGGCTATTTTAGCCAGCTCGTCCGCAGTCTCGTTGTAGCGCCGAGCGATGTGGTTGAGCTCGAGCCCGTAGAACTTGCCTTCCAGGCGCCGAACCTCATCGCAGTAGGCCTCCATATTCGGGTCGCGGCAGTGGGAGTTCTTCATGACTTGGTCGATGACGAGCTGCGAGTCACCACGAGCGTCGAGGCGTCGGACCCCTAGCTCGACGGCAATCCGCAACCCGTTGACCAGAGCCTCGTACTCAGCTACATTGTTGGACGCCGGGAAGTGGAGGCATAGCACGTAGCGTAGGTGCTTCCCGAGGGGCGAGATGAAGAGTAGGCCTGCGCCGGCTCCTGTCTTCATCAGCGACCCATCGAAGAACATGGTCCAGAGCTCCGGTTGGATCGGAGCTGTTGGTAGCTGGGTGTCGACCCATTCAGCCACGAAGTCCGCCAAGACCTGGGATTTGATGGCCTTCCGAGGGGCAAACGAGATTGTTTCGCCCATGATTTCCACCGCCCACTTTGCAATCCTACCCGAGGCCTCTCGGCAATGGATGATCTCCCCCAGGGGGAAGGATGACACCATAGTTACCGGATGAGACTCGAAGTAGTGTCGCAACTTCCGCCGTGTCAGGATCACCGCGTACAGCAGCTTCTGAACTTGTGGGTAGCGGATTTTGGTTTCGGACAGTACCTCGCTGACGAAGTAGACTGGCCTCTGAACGGGCAATGCATGCCCCTCTTCTTGCCTCTCGACCACAATCGCGGCGCTAACCACCTGAGTGGTCGCGGCGACGTAGACCAAGAGGGCTTCCCCAGCAGCTGGGGGCACCAAGATAGGCGCCTTCGTGAGGAGCGCCTTCAGGTTCCCGAGGGCTTCCTCGGCCTCGGGGGTCCAAGTGAAGCACTCGGCCTTCCTTAAGAGGCGGTACAGAGGTAGACCTCTTTCGCCGAGGCATGAGATGAAGCGGCTCAGAGCCGCGAGACATCCCATGACCCTCTGTACGCCTTTCAAGTCCTTGATCAGCCCCATGCTGGTGATGGCTGCGATCTTCTCCGGGTTGGCTTCGATGCCCCGCTCGGAGACAGTGAACCCCAAGAGCGTGCCTCGAGGCACCCCGAAGACACACTTTTCGGGATTGAGCTCGACGCCTTTCGCCTTGAGACATCGGAATGTCACTTCAAGGTCGGAAAGGAGGTCGGAGGCTTTCCTCGTCTTGACTACGATGTCATCAACGTAGGCCTCGACCGTGCGGCCAATATGTTCGCCGAACACATGGTTCATGCACCGCTGGTACGTCGCGCCCGCATTCCTCAAGCCGAACGGCATGGTGACATAGCAGTACATGCCGAAGGGTGTGATGAATGAAGTCGCGAGCTGGTCGGACTCTTTCATCCTGATTTGGTGATACCCTGAGTAGTCATCGAGGAAAGACAGGGTTTCGCACCCAGCAGTGGAATCCATGATTTGATCGATGCGAGGCAGAGGGTAGGGAACCTTCGGACATGCTTTGTTCAGACCAGTGTAGTCTACACATATCCGCCATTTCCCCCCTTTCTTTCTCACAAGCACAGGGTTGGCAAGCCATTCGGGATGGAATACCTCTTTGATGAACCCTGCCGCCATTAGCTTGTGGATCTCCTCGCCTATGGCTCTGCGCTTCTCCTCGTCGAATCGGCGCAGAGGCTGCTTGACGGGTCGGGCTCCGGCTCGGATGTCCAGCGAGTGCTCGACGACATCCCTCGGTATGCCGGGCATGTCCGAGGGACTCCACGCGAAGACGTCGGCGTTCGCGCGGAGAAAGTCGACGAGCACTGCTTCCTATTTGGGATCGAGCCTGGAGCCGATCCGGACTTGCTTGGAGGCGTCGCTGCTGGGGTCGAGGGGGGCGGACTTAACCGTCTCCGCTGGCTCGAAGTTGCCGGCATGACGCTTCACGTCTGGCACCTCCTTAGAGAGGCTCTCCAGGTCGGCGATGAGGGCTTCGGACTCGGCGAGGGCCTCGGCGTACTCCACGCACTCCACGTCGCATTCGAACGCGTGTTTGTACGTGGGGCCGACGGTGATGACCCCGTTGGGGCCCGACATCTTGAGCTTGAGGTAGGTGTAGTTGGGGACGGCCATGAACTTCGCGTAGCAGGGCCTCCCCAATACCGCGTGGTAGGTTCCTCGGAACCCGACCACCTCGAACGTCAGGATCTCCCTTTGGAAGTTGGAGGGTGTTCCGAAGCAGACGGGAAGATCGAGTTGTCCGAGGGGCTGGACGCGCTTCCTGGGAATGATCCCATGGAAAGGTGCAGCGCCCGCCCGGACCGAGGACAGATCGATACACAGAAGCCCGAGGGTCTCGGCGTAGATGATGTTGAGGCTGCTGCCTCCGTCCATGAGGACCTTGGTGAGCCTGATGTCGCCGATGACGGGGTCGACGACGAGCGGGTATTTCCCTGGGCTCGGCACATGGTCGCGGTGGTCGGCTTGGTCGAAGGTGATGGGCTTGTCGGACCAGTCTAGGTAGACTAGCGCCGCCACCTTCACCGAACAGACCTCCCGGCGCTCTTGCTTGCGGTGCCGAGCCGAGGCGTTCGCTGCTTGCCCGTCGTAGATCATGAAGCAGTCGCGGACCTCGGGGAACTCTCCTGCCTGGTGATCTTCCTTCTTGTCGTCGTCGCGGGCCCTGCCACTGTAACACCCTAGGTGTTACTCAGGGTGTCCACCCCAGAGTTACCCCTTTTAACCCATAATTACATAAAGATTTGTGGGCAAAGTACTTCAATCTTGGAATTCAAGGTCCTAGTCAAGTGCAAACTATCTTGGATATCATGCCCTAGCTTGTAATGCACATCTAAGTGGGGATCTCCCAAAACCCTAGAGCAAAACCCCCATAGGCAATAATAACCCTAATTGAAGCCATGATCAAAAGATCATGTAAACATCATGATCATGGTTTGGGCCAAATATAAAAGTTGTAATATACTTAATAACCTACAATTAATAGTAAGGAAGTACCCACAAAAAGTTTTCAGAAAAGTCCTAAAAAGATCACCAAAGGTTGAACACAAGGGAGAAATTCAGATTTTGTCTAAGTCAAAAACCAACCCTTGAGCAAAGATCCCTCATGTTCACCTTGATCCCCTTTTCAAAACCAGTCGACCCAATTAACAAAATGGCGCCAAATTAACCCTAGAACACCCTGGCAAGAGATGACACCTACCCTAGGGCGCTAGACACGACTTGACACCCCTTTTGTCTCGGGTTGGACCCAGCTGACACAGCAAACTTCTTCCCTCTCTATCTCCCTGCCCTGACCATATCTCGACTTGGAACTCACAGCAAAAGGGTAGGATTTGGAGCAGAGAAGTGACCGTACACAGTGACTTTGCCAAGATACGCACGCCATGGCGCTCAAATCGGCCGTTGAACCTTGGCAGAAGCAACCCTCCACGTGTTCGACGCGAGCTGGCATCCGGGGGCGCGCTCAGAGCACGCCCGTGCGCGAACCCCCACGCGCCCGCGGCCGCCCGTGACCACGCCCGAGCCGCGGCTATAAAACCCGCCCCAGCGCTCGGTTGCCTTCCCCATTGCCTCCTTCGTACATCGCCTGACTTGCCCGAGCCCGCCTTTGCCTCCGGTGACCTCCCCGCAGCCCGCCAGTGCCGACCAAGAGCAACCGCCGTGGCCGACCCCTCTCCCGTCCTCCTCCGTTCGATTCAAGCCCCCAGATAGCTTCCTGGTGAAGCCGTGAGCCTTGCTCAAGCTTAACCCGAGGGCCCGCGTCACCGGAGAAGCCAAATCGCGCTCACCGGAGTTCAAGAACTCGCCGGCGCATGTGGACCGGGTAAACCCCTTCACCATTTTCCGATTCGTTGCATGCATGGCCTCTGTGTCATCCCGTGAAGCTCCTCGTGCCCATTAATTGAACTCTACCGCCGTAGCTTGGCCGGAGCAGGCGCCGCCGTCGATCCACGCCGCCTGTGTTCGTGGCCAGGGGAGCTCTGACCACTTCTGACGCCGACCCGCACATCGGCGTGACCGTCGCGACCTCCCGAACGTCACTGACCACCTCGCCGGACCTCCCTCGCCGCCGGTAAGCCGCGCCACCCTTTTCTTTCCCGCGGCTACTGTTTCAGTTGAGGGCAGGACTGCGGGTGAGAGGGAGAGGAATCCAGGGGGTTAAGTGAAAAGTCAGAGACTCAGGGGAATAGTGGCCCGAGGGTAGATCTGCGAGGTTTGATTCGGTTTAAACCCAGGGACCTTGGCGCAAACTGCTTTTTCAGGAAAATCTTATTAAAACCTGATTTAAATTCAAACAGAAACTTTGAAAACTCATAACTTCTGTTTGGTTTATCCAAATTTGGTCAAACCAATTTTGCCAGACTCTAAATAATGTAACCTATCTAAGAAAAATATAAAACCCCATAAGTACTAGAGAAAAATATAAGGTTATGATTTAATTGCAGTTTGGACCAAAAGCTTAATAATAGCAAGAAAAATGGTTGTACTATCTAACTAAGGTTAGAAAAATTTAGAGAAGTTTATATCTACTAACTGACCTAGTTAAAAATGTTAAACCCCTCTGTCCACTACATTAAGTTAGTTTTTACCCCTTTTTCCATAATAGGCTTAAGGTTAAGAAAAATAGAAAAGGTGACATAAATAATAATACAGAGGACACCCCTATTTTTGTTAAGATACTCATGCAATATAGTTCACTGGAAAAATATATCATACCCTGTTGTAATGTAAAATAAAAAGGATACCTTTTAAATTAATAAAATAAGGATAACTTAGAAAAACCCTACAAAAATAACTCTAAGATGAAACCTCCCCAAACCTTAGGATAACTAATGTTTTGATAATGAGAACTTAAGAAAAATCTGAAATCTGTTGTTTGATATTTTTCAAATGACAAGTTAGTTTTAAGCACCCTTTTTGCACCAAACTTTAAAAATCCATCATTAATTAACCATCATGTTGCTCTCTGTCCTTTTTGGTACAAGAGTTTTTTTTATCACTACTAGAGGCCAACAAAAATAACCCTTAGGTCAGGACCCACTTTAATAAAGGACTTGTAGTGTAAAATGGCCCATTTTGCCTAACTATTGTTATTTTTGTTTAAGGACTAGCTTTTGTATTTTAAGCCTCAAATTCTTAAAACAAGCTAGAATAGCCAGTGGCAACCCACTGTAATTTTTTACAGAATTTTTGGAAATTTTTAAATTACTGTTATAGTTCAAACCTGTACTAGAAACCCTGGATGGAAATTAAAGAAAGGAAAATGGGTGTTGGAAATTGATGTCCTCCTAAGACCTTTGTAAATTGTCCACTGAAATCCATAAAGGCAATACAAATCCAATATGTTATCCTAAAAGAAAACCTAAACCTAAAAGGTAATAAGTCTATATATACCACTAGAAGACCCACATAGCCAGGGAACCCTAAGTTAATTCTTGACTTAATTTCTGTAGCTGAATGTTCTTAAATCTTGCATAATCATGACATACATGTTCATTGCATTCGATAGACTGTAATCTTGCTGACGAAGAGTACATCCTCGTGCCGGAGCAAGGAGCTGCCCAGGAGATTGCCCCAGACCCAGCACCAGAGCCTGCACCAGAGGACCTGCCTGCCACTGCTTTGGAAGGCAAGCCCCGGTTTTATGCATAACCTATTATTTATGCTATTTTACTTCACTTAATGATTGTAGGATTGATTGTGCACTTAGGTGTAGGAATTGTTTGAAACCCTAGTTGCATGATCTCAGGAATCCTATTGAGATGAATACTAGTATGCTAAGTCGAGTAGCTGCTTTATTAATTAGGATCTCGGTAGAAGTCGAGTGATTTTTCTAGCACTCGCGCGAGGTCAGGAATTGGTTGTATCCACTTTCCTATCATATTGAGGTTGATTGTGGGCAACAATCCATGGGGATTGGTTGTTCACGGGATAAAAAGTTGATTAAGGATTAAGGTGTGGTACCGTGTGTCAAGCGTTTGAACGTACTAAACACATACCGAGAAATATGGTAAATCGGTAAGCCTAGTACCTGAGTGAACCTGGCAGTGGACATACCCCCTCACGCGACCTGAGACGTAGTCTCCCATTCCGGTTATGGTGGGTACAAGTGCGGTCACTGCACGACGGCCAGTCGGGGTCAGTGAGGCATTGTACGCCAAGGCGGTGAGTCCTGATCTGCTGACGGGGAATCGATGGGGACGGTTGATGTGTGTGGGGATGGAGTGCCCCTACATGTCGTGTGTTTAGGTTTACCTTGCAAGGATAAAAACTCGATTCGAATCGTCTGCTTCTCGCAGCTAATGAGACTGCTTGATCCATGCTGCTACATTGAGTAACAAGTGGAACTGTGTTGAGATGATACAAGCTGTTGATTGCTAAAAATGCTTGCTACTATGTATGAATAGATAGTACACTTTTAGCCTTAAGAGAGTCACACTTAATTTTGACAAAGTTAAAATCTTGATTTAGAAACTCAGCTAGTGCTTTTGGCAACCAAACCCCACAGCCAAACAGCTGCATGTCTAGAGGTAGAGGAGTATAGACTCCTCACACCGGGTAAGTCTAGCTGAGTATTAGTATACTCAGCCTTGCTTGTGGCATAATTTTACAGGTTCTCTGGAGGACATGGTTGCTGGAGTGACTTGGCCATCCACCCTGCCACCGGGTTGGACGGTCGAGTGGGACCCTGCCTCGGCTGAGGAGGAGCATGAGGAGTGATGGGACAGGCTTCCCCATCTCTCCGTTTAATTATCGTTAGTTTTATTCCGCTGCACTTCAAACAATGATGACTACTTTTGGCAAAACTCCGATGATGATGATGTAATAATTAACACTCTTCCATGTATGGTTTTATGCTTTATTGTATTTGCTCTGTGACTCACCATCGAGTGAGAATGTGGTACTTGATCCTGTCAGTGGCCGTGTCGGACTAGATCCGAGGGATTGACGGGTTATTCCCATTTAAGTGTGGTCTAGCCTCTGAGGCAGGGCTTAGGCACTTAAGTTGGAATAATTCGGGCAGTTCCGCCACAGCTGGTATCGGAGCTTGTACCACCACAAAGGAATCAATAAACCATAAATGCCATCCCTTTTCTAAAGTAAAATTTGATAGAAACAATGTTGGATAGATCGTAGGACGAGCAGGATAGACCAAGGACGTGAAGCCTTAGGATAATAGAAGGGTAGCTAGGTGGCTAAGTGACTAGGCCCTACAGGCCACTTTTTCCAGGATGGGAGTCCTTCCCTAGTCTTTTTTTTATTTTCTGGAGAGGTCGTTCAGGACGCGCATGCATGCATTCTTAATTAAACTAATGGATAGCTAAGTAAAAGGACTTAAAAATGAGATAACAGCCAACTAGGTCCCCAATGCCTTTTCTTTTAGCTAGAGGCAGGCTGAGTTTTATTTTTCCTTATTCTTTTTGTAATTCTTTTTCTTTTACTTACGCTTAACCGTGCACAGATGACTTCCCACGGATCCTCCGATGACGGAAATGCACTGACCCACACTGACGGACTTGCACGAGAGGGATTTCCTCGCATCTTGTGGGAGGTACTTCAGGGGGCAGGATATTTGACACCCCCTCAGTACGCGGTGCAGCAGTTCGAGAAGCACCGGGTGCCTCGCTGTAGGGTGAGGATGACTTTGGAGCCTCATCCCCTGCAGCCAGGCTGGCGCTCCTTGGACTCTGAGTCTTTCGGGTACCGAGCGGAGGACACAATCGAGGCAATCGCTCTGCATGGACTGACTACCTTCTGCGGATTCCATCCCTTGGAACTGGCTACCCACCCCATTGGGTTGTTCCCCGCGGAAAAGGAAGACGACCCGATGTGGAGGGATCGGGTGGAGCATGCCAAGGACATCTGGGCTCTCTACCCAGGCCACACCGCTCACTTGTCAGTACGATGCATGAACGCTCTGTATCGTCTGCAAGTAATGTGTGGGGAGGCAATGTCTCACCTGATGGCATTACTGGAGGCAACCAAGATCACCCTGGACAACAGGGAGGAGCTCGTGGTGGACTTGTCCCAGGAGCTCGTGGAAAAAGATTTCCAAGTAGAGCAGCTGTCTGATGAGATTCATGAGTTGGAGGAGCTAGTGGGCACCCGGGAGAACACCATTGAGGTTCTCGAGGATCAGCTCCTCAACACTCAGTAGCAGCTGGCAGAAGCAAATGAGCACCTGGACATGCATCACCAAGAGATCCATGGTGAGGAAGCTGACGAGGACGTTGACATCGAGGGAGGAGACGAGTCTGCTTCCAGTGTAGACACCGCTGGCTCAGGGAGACCACCTTCCCCTGAGTCTAGCGTTGCCTCGTTCGCTCACTAGATGCCAGGCTAATCCTAGAGATTGATGATAGTTGGACTCCTCGCCGCTAGCTTAGCTTTTGCACCCTTAGGGTACTAGGCTAGGTAGAGTTGAGTCTTTTGGATCATTGCTGTAACCATGTTAAACTCTTTTGGAAGTTCAGGGATGATTAATGGCAGTTTAAATTTGGACGGAAGGTTCCTGTTCTCGTTTTGTTCATATGGAATTTATTAAATTGCTTTAGCTCCCCTACCGTGTTTGAACCTTAAGCTTGGAGATGAGTTATTAAGCAACCATGTGATTTTTCAGATGGCTGGGAGAGCGCGCCGTGGTCAGAATGAGCACGTTCCTCCACCGCCACCGCCTCCCACTCTGCAGGAGCTCATGGCCCAGCAGAATGAGATCCTGAGACAGCTAGCTCAGCGTCAGCCACCACCTCAGCATTATGGTGGAGACCATCAGCGTCACCCCGTCGCTGCTACCTACCAGGAGTTCCTCAGCACTCAGCCACCATTGTTTACCAGGGCGGAGGACCCGCTTGATGCAGATGTGTGGTTGAGGGTGGTAGAATCCAAATTCCCACTGCTCCATGGAAATTGCTCAGAGGTCACCAAGGTCAGGTTCGCCACCCAGCAGCTTCGCGGACCTGCAAGGACTTGGTGGGACCATTTTCTTGCCATGCAGCCAGAAGGCAGAGAAGTGGAATGGAGGGAGTTCAAGGCGGCTTTCAGAGGGCACCATATCCCCGCTGGCATCATGGACCGGAAGCTCAATGAGTTTCTGGCACTCACTTAGGGCAGCAGGACGGTATTGCAGTATGCCCAGGCCTTCAATGATTTGTGCCAGTATGCTGGGTACCATGCAGATACGGATGAGAAGAAGCGAGACAGGTTCAGGAGGGGGCTCAGCACTAAGCTCCGTGATCGACTCAACACCGTCAGGGCCAACAGTTACAATGAGTTGGTCAACATGGCTATCTCCCAGGAGGACTGCATCTTGGCTCGACAGGCGGAGAAGAAGAGGAAGACCCCTGTGGCAGGACCCTCATCTCAGCCACAGCGCTTCAGGATTGTGTCTGACACGCAGAACAAGGGACCTCAGCAGCAGCAAGGGAGGTGGGTGATCAGGCCACCGCAGCAGCAGCAGCAGCAGGCACCCAACCGCACCCAGTTTCCAGCTCAGAGGAACAATCAGCAGCAGCCGTACCGTCAGGCCAATGACAACAGGTGCTTCACTTGTGGCAGCACTGGGCACTATGCCAAGAATTGCCCCAAGAATCAGCAGAGGCAGGGGCAGAATGTTAATCAGAACCAAGGAAAGAGGCAGAAAGTGCAAGTGAGGCAGGGCAAGCTGAACTTCACTACAATGGCTGACATTCCAGAGGGAGCACCCGTCATGACTGGTATCTTTACAGTTTTAAATTATCCTGCTATTGTTCTTTTTGATTCCGGTGCTTCGCATAGCTTTGTTAGTGCCAAATTTAGTGTCAAGTGTCAACTGCCCTTTCACCACACCAACGGGGGTATTACCATTTCAACCCCGGGAGGCAGGATTGCCACTAATCAAATCAGCATGAAGGTGCCTCTAAAGTTTGGTAGTTTGATAATTAAAACTGACCTTCTTATCTTGGGACTGGATAGTGTGGATATCATCTTGGGAACTGATTGGTTGACCAAACATCAGGCAATATTGGACATTGCAGCCAGAGCCATTGAAATTCATTCCCCTGCTTATGGCGAGACTGTTTTGTATTTACCCAACCAGGGTGGTACCCGGTCTTGTGCCTTTGTTATGGCAGAATCCCCAGTAAGGCAGATCCCAGTAGTCTGCGACTACCCCGATGTTTTTCCGGATGAGTTGCCAGGAATGCCACCTGACAGAGATATTGAGTTTGCCATTGAATTGCAACCCGGGACTGCTCCTATCTCTAAGAGACCCTATAGGATGCCTCCCGCAGAATTGGCAGAATTAAAGAAACAATTGCAAGAATTGTTGGACAAGGGGTTTATTCGTCCAAGCACTTCACCATGGGGATGTCCCGCCTTATTCGTGAAGAAGAAGGATGAGAGTTTGAGGATGTGTGTTGACTACCGCCCTCTCAATGCGGTGACTATCAAGAACAAGTACCCGTTACCCCGCATTGATGTTCTGTTTGATCAATTGGTAGGAGCCAAGGTATTCTCCAAGATAGACCTTCGCTCGGGCTACCATCAGATTAAGATTCGGACCAGTGATATTCCCAAGACGGCCTTCTCTACCAGATATGGGTTGTATGAGTTTTTGGTGATGTCTTTTGGGTTGACCAATGCCCCGGCTTATTTCATGTACTTGATGAACTCAGTATTCATGCCAGAGCTAGACAAGTTCGTGGTCGTTTTCATCGATGACATTCTGGTGTACTCCAAGAATGAAGATGAACACGCTGAGCACCTGCATGTCGTGCTTCAGTGACTGCGCGATCATCGTCTCTACGCTAAATTGTCTAAGTGTGAATTCTGGCTAAAGGAAATAAAATTCTTGGGTCACACGATCTCTCAGGAGGGGATATCAGTCGACCCTGAGAAAGTGCAAGAAGTGATGGACTGGAAACCCCCGATTACAGTGAAGCAGATTAGGAGTTTTCTGGGATTGGCAGGGTACTACCGACGATTTATTCCGGATTTCTCCAGAATTGCCAAGCCAATGACTGAACTGTTAAAGAAGGGAGTCAAATTTGAGTGGAGCCAAAAGTGTGAAGATGCTTTTCATACCTTGAGGCAACAATTGACAACAGCCCCAGTGCTAGCCCAACCCGACAATACTAAGCCATTTGAAGTTTATTGTGATGCTTCTGGTACAGGATTGGGATGTGTTTTGATGCAAGAGAACAGAGTAATTGCTTATGCTTCCCGAGCACTCAGGCCCCTTGAGCAGAACTACCCAACACATGATTTGGAGTTGGCAGCAGTAGTTCATGCCCTCAAGATATGGAGACACTACTTGATGGGAGCTCACTGTAACATTTACACTGATCACAAGAGCCTCAAGTACATTTTCACTCAGGCAGATCCGAACATGAGGCAGAGAAGATGGTTGGAATTAATCAAGGACTATGAATTGGAGGTGCATTACCATCCTGGCAAGGCCAATGTTGTGGCAGATGCCTTGAGCCGAAAGGCCCAATGTAATTGCATGAGCATGGATGTGGGAGTGACCACCCTGTGTGATGAGTTGTGCAAGCTGAATCTGGAAGTTGTTCCTTCTGGTAAATTGAGATATATCGCGGTGGAACCCACATTGCAAGAGCAAATAGTTCAGGCACAGCTTGGGGATAAGGGTGTTCAGGTTATCAAAGAAATGATCAAGCAGAAGGCAGAGAAATACAAGTGTTTCCGTCAGGACAGCAAGGGAATTTTATGGTTTGAAGATCGATTGGTTGTTCCCAAGGACCCTGAGCTCAGAAAGAAGATATTGGATGAGGCTCACCTCTCCAAGTTCTCCATGCACCCGGGCAGTAACAAGATGTACCATGATCTCAGATCTTTGTATTGGTGGACTAGGATGAAGAGGGAAATTGCCAAGTACGTATCAGAGTGTGACACTTGCCAGAGAATCAAGGCCAGTCACTTGAAGACAGCAGGCCCCTTGCAACCCCTTCCCATACCATCTTGGAAATGGGAGGATGTTTGCATGGACTTCATAGTGGGATTACCCAATACCTCCAGGCACCATGATTCTATATGGGTTATTGTGGACAGGTTGACCAAGACTGCTCATTTCTTGCCAGTACACACCACCCATCGGGCGAAGAAGTATGCAGAGATCTACATTGACCAGATAGTTCGTCTGCATGGGATACCAAGGACTATAGTCTCTGACCGAGGAGCACCTTTTGTGGCACGATTTTGGGAGCAATTACAGGAATCACTTGGAACCCACGTGATCCGAAGCTCAGCCTATCACCCTCAAACAGATGGTCAGACAGAAAGGGTAAATCAGATTTTGGAAGACATGTTGCGAGCATGTGCACTACACTATGGAAAGGACTGGGACAGGTGTCTTTCCTTGGCAGAGTTTTCTTACAATAACAGCTATCAGTCTAGTCTGAAGATGGCACCTTTTGAGGCCTTATATGGGAGAAGATGCAGAACCCCGCTGAATTGGTCTCAAGCAGGAGAAAGGGAAATTTTTGGGCCAGATTTGGTGCTTGAAGCAGAGGCAAAGGTTAGAATTATCAAAAAGAACCTAGAAGCTGCTCAGGCCAGACAAAAGAGTTGTCATGACAAGAGGCGGAAGCCTCTACAGTTTGAGGTGGGAGATCATGTCTATCTTAAGATATCGCCAACCAAGGGTGTCCAGAGATTCGGGATCAAGGGCAAGTTAGCCCCTCGCTACATTGGACCCTATAAGATCAAAGCAAGTTGTGGACCCGTAGCTTACCAATTGGAATTGCCACCCCGTATGTCAGCAGTTCACAATGTGTTCCACGTATCTCAGCTGCGGAAATGTGTTCGTCTATCCACTGAAGTGCTACCGGAACTAGACATTGAGATGGAACCAGACTTGTCCTACCAAGAGTACCCCGTCAAGGTATTGGATCAGAAGGAAAGATCAACTCGGGCAAGATCAATCAAAATGTATAAGGTTCAGTGGAGTCATCATTCAACAGAAGAAGCTACATGGGAAACGGAGGATTTTCTACGCTCTCGCTTCCCCGACTTTCTGCAAAGGAATCGGTATGTAGCCCCAAAACCCCACCCCCGCCTGCCCTTTGAAGTCAATTATAAGAAAAACTTAGATAACAAGGATAGTCTAAGTTATGGATTTAACTTAAGAAGGGCTTCCTTCTGAAGTTGCAAAGAGGATGACATTCGAAGAGCAGTTAGGAAAGTGGAACTTGAGTTTAAGGGGAGAGTAGCACCAGCACACCTTCAAAGCATCCCTCCAAGGGACTCTACCTGAAATCTCGGGGCGAGATTCCTTTAAGGGGGGAGGGTTGTAACACCCTAGGTGTTACTCAGGGTGTCCACCCCAGAGTTACCCCTTTTAACCCATAATTACATAAAGATTTGTGGGCAAAGTACTTCAATCTTGGAATTCAAGGTCCTAGTCAAGTGCAAACTATCTTGGATATCATGCCCTAGCTTGTAATGCACATCTAAGTGGGGATCTCCCAAAACCCTAGAGCAAAACCCCCATAGGCAATAATAACCCTAATTGAAGCCATGATCAAAAGATCATGTAAACATCATGATCATGGTTTGGGCCAAATATAAAAGTTGTAATATACTTAATAACCTACAATTAATAGTAAGGAAGTACCCCCAAAAAGTTTTCAGAAAAGTCCTAAAAAGATCACCAAAGGTTGAACACAAGGGAGAAATTCAGATTTTGTCTAAGTCAAAAACCAACCCTTGAGCAAAGATCCCTCATGTTCACCTTGATCCCCTTTTCAAAACCAGTCGACCCAATTAACAAAATGGCGCCAAATTAACCCGAGAACACCCTCGCAAGAGATGACACCTACCCTAGGGCGCTAGACACGACTTGACACCCCTTTTGTCTCGGGTTGGACCCAGCTGACACAGCAAACTTCTTCCCTCTCTATCTCCCTGCCCTGACCATATCTCGACTTGGAACTCACAGCAAAAGGGTAGGATTTGGAGCAGAGAAGTGACCGTACACAGTGACTTTGCCAAGATACGCACGCCATGGCGCTCAAATCGGCCGTTGAACCTTGGCAGAAGCAACCCTCCACGTGTTCGACGCGAGCTGGCATCCGGGGGCGCGCTCAGAGCACGCCCGTGCGCGAACCCCCGCGCGCCCGCGGCCGCCCGTGACCACGCCCGAGCCGCGGCTATAAAACCCGCCCCAGCGCTCGGTTGCCTTCCCCATTGCCTCCTTCGTACCTCGCCTGACTTGCCCGAGCCCGCCTTTGCCTCCGGCGACCTCCCCGCAGCCCGCCAGTGCCGACCAAGAGCAACCGCCGTGGCCAACCCCTCTCCCGTCCTCCTCCGTTCGATTCAAGCCCCCAGATAGCTTCCTGGTGAAGCCGTGAGCCTTGCTCAAGCTTAACCCGAGGGCCCGCGTCACCGGAGAAGCCAAATCGCGCTCACCGGAGTTCAAGAACTCGCCGGCGCACGTGGACCGGGTAAACCCCTTCACCATTTTCCGATTCGTTGCATGCATGGCCTCTGTGTCATCCCGTGAAGCTCCTCGTGCCCATTAATTGAACTCTACCGCCGTAGCTTGGCCGGAGCAGGCGCCGCCGTCGATCCACGCCGCCTGTGTTCGTGGCCAGGGGAGCTCCGACCACTTCTGACGCCGACCCGCACATCGGCGTGACCGTCGCGACCTCCCGAACGTCACTGACCACCTCGCCGGACCTCCCTCGCCGTCGGTAAGCCGCGCCACCCTTTTCTTTCCCGCGGCTACTGTTTCAGTTGAGGGCAGGACTGCGGGTGAGAGGGAGAGGAATCCAGGGGGTTAAGTGAAAAGTCAGAGACTCAGGGGAATAGTGGCCCGAGGGTAGATCTGCGAGGTTTGATTCGGTTTAAACCCAGGGACCTTGGCGCAAACTGCTTTTTCAGGAAAATCTTATTAAAACCTGATTTAAATTCAAACAGAAACTTTGAAAACTCATAACTTCTGTTTGGTTTATCCAAATTTGGTCAAACCAATTTTGCCAGACTCTAAATAATGTAACCTATCTAAGAAAAATATAAAACCCCATAAGTACTAGAGAAAAATATAAGGTTATGATTTAATTGCAGTTTGGACCAAAAGCTTAATAATAGCAAGAAAAATGGTTGTACTATCTAACTAAGGTTAGAAAAATTTAGAGAAGTTTATATCTACTAACTGACCTAGTTAAAAATGTTAAACCCCTCTGTCCACTACATTAAGTTAGTTTTTACCCCTTTTTCCATAATAGGCTTAAGGTTAAGAAAAATAGAAAAGGTGACATAAATAATAATACAGAGGACACCCCTATTTTTGTTAAGATACTCATGCAATATAGTTCACTGGAAAAATATATCATACCCTGTTGTAATGTAAAATAAAAAGGATACCTTTTAAATTAATAAAATAAGGATAACTTAGAAAAACCCTACAAAAATAACCCTAAGATGAAACCTCCCCAAACCTTAGGATAACTAATGTTTTGATAATGAGAACTTAAGAAAAATCTGAAATCTGTTGTTTGATATTTTTCAAATGACAAGTTAGTTTTAAGCACCCTTTTTGCACCAAACTTTAAAAATCCATCATTAATTAACCATCATGTTGCTCTCTGTCCTTTTTGGTACAAGAGTTTTTTTTATCACTACTAGAGGCCAACAAAAATAACCCTTAGGTCAGGACCCACTTTAATAAAGGACTTGTAGTGTAAAATGGCCCATTTTGCCTAACTATTGTTATTTTTGTTTAAGGACTAGCTTTTGTATTTTAAGCCTCAAATTCTTAAAACAAGCTAGAATAGCCAGTGGCAACCCACTGTAATTTTTTACAGAATTTTTGGAAATTTTTAAATTACTGTTATAGTTCAAACCTGTACTAGAAACCCTGGATGGAAATTAAAGAAAGGAAAATGGGTGTTGGAAATTGATGTCCTCCTAAGACCTTTGTAAATTGTCCACTGAAATCCATAAAGGCAATACAAATCCAATATGTTATCCTAAAAGAAAACCTAAACCTAAAAGGTAATAAGTCTATATATACCACTAGAAGACCCACATAGCCAGGGAACCCTAAGTTAATTCTTGACTTAATTTCTGTAGCTGAATGTTCTTAAATCTTGCATAATCATGACATACATGTTCATTGCATTCGATAGACTGTAATCTTGCTGACGGAGAGTACATCCTCGTGCCGGAGCAAGGAGCTGCCCAGGAGATTGCCCCAGACCCAGCACCAGAGCCTGCACCAGAGGACCTGCCTGCCACTGCTTTGGAAGGCAAGCCCCGGTTTTATGCATAACCTGTTATTTATGCTATTTTACTTCACTTAATGATTGTAGGATTGATTGTGCACTTAGGTGTAGGAATTGTTTGAAACCCTAGTTGCATGATCTCAGGAATCCTATTGAGATGAATACTAGTATGCTAAGTCGAGTAGCTGCTTTATTAATTAGGATCTCGGTAGAAGTCGAGTGATTTTTCTAGCACTCGCGCGAGGTCAGGAATTGGTTGTATCCACTTTCCTATCATATTGAGGTTGATTGTGGGCAACAATCCATGGGGATTGGTTGTTCACGGGATAAAAAGTTGATTAAGGATTAAGGTGTGGTACCGTGTGTCAAGCGTTTGAACGTACTAAACACATACCGAGAAATATGGTAAATCGGTAAGCCTAGTACCTGAGTGAACCTGGCAGTGGACATACCCCCTCACGCGACCTGAGACGTAGTCTCCCATTCCGGTTATGGTGGGTACAAGTGCGGTCACTGCACGACGGCCAGTCGGGGTCAGTGAGGCATTGTACGCCAAGGCGGTGAGTCCTGATCTGCTGACGGGGAATCGATGGGGACGGTTGATGTGTGTGGGGACGGAGTGCCCCTACATGTCGTGTGTTTAGGTTTACCTTGCAAGGATAAAAACTCGATTCAAATCGTCTGCTTCTCGCAGCTAATGAGACTGCTTGATCCATGCTGCTACATTGAGTAACAAGTGGAACTGTGTTGAGATGATACAAGCTGTTGATTGCTAAAAATGCTTGCTACTATGTATGAATAGATAGTACACTTTTAGCCTTAAGAGAGTCACACTTAATTTTGACAAAGTTAAAATCTTGATTTAGAAACTCAGCTAGTGCTTTTGGCAACCAAACCCCACAGCCAAACAGCTGCATGTCTAGAGGTAGAGGAGTATAGACTCCTCACACCGGGTAAGTCTAGCTGAGTATTAGTATACTCAGCCTTGCTTGTGGCATAATTTTACAGGTTCTCTGGAGGACATGGTTGCTGGAGTGACTTGGCCATCCACCCTGCCACCGGGTTGGACGGTCGAGTGGGACCCTGCCTCGGCTGAGGAGGAGCATGAGGAGTGATGGGACAGGCTTCCCCATCTCTCCGTTTAATTATCGTTAGTTTTATTCCGCTGCACTTCAAACAATGATGACTACTTTTGGCAAAACTCTGATGATGATGATGTAATAATTAACACTCTTCCATGTATGGTTTTATGCTTTATTGTATTTGCTCTGTGACTCACCATCGAGTGAGAATGTGGTACTTGATCCTGTCAGTGGCCGTGTCGGACTAGATCCGAGGGATTGACGGGTTATTCCCATTTAAGTGTGGTCTAGCCTCTGAGGCAGGGCTTAGGCACTTAAGTTGGAATAATTCGGGCAGTTCCGCCACAGCCACCCTCCGCGGGTAGCCCGGCCCTGTGGAAGTGGCGCCGAAGCATGACGCACTCCTCAAGGGTGTGCTTGACGGGCCCCTGGTGATAGGGGCACGGCTCCTTGAGCATCTTGTCAAAGAGGTTGGGACCTCCAGGGGGTTTCCGAGGGTTCTTGTACTCGGCGGCGGCGACAAGGTCCGCGTCGGCGGCGTCGCGTTTCGCTTGCGACTTCTTCTTGCCCTTCTTCTTGGCGCCGCGCTGAGTTGACGCCTCGGGGGCATCTTCCGATGGGCGACCCTGGGGCTGCTAGTCCTTCCGGAAGATAGCCTCGACCGCCTCCTGGCCGGAGGCGAACTTGGTGGCGATGTCCATCAGCTCGCTCGCCCTGGTGGGGGTCTTGCGACCCAGCTTGCTCACCAGGTCGCGACAGGTGGTGCCGGCGAGGAACGCGTTGATTACATCCGAGTCGGTGATGTTGGGCAGCTCGGTGCGCTGCTTCGAGAATCGCCGGATGTAGTCCCGGAGAGACTCTCCCGGCTGCTGTCGGCAGCTTCGGAGGTCCCAGGAATTCCCGAGGCGCACGTACGTGCCCTGGAAATTGCCAGCGAAAGCTTGGACTAGGTCGTCCCAGTTGGAGATCTGCCCCGGAGGCAGGTGCTCCAACCAGGCGCGAGCGGTGTCGGAGAGGAACAGGGGGAGGTTGCGGATGATGAGGTTGTCATCGTCCGTTCCACCCAGTTGGCAGGCCAGACGGTAGTCCGCGAGCCATAGTTCCGGTCTCGTCTCCCCCGAGTACTTTGTGATAGTAGTCGGGGGTCGGAACCGGGTCGGGAACGGCGCCCGTCGTATGGCCCGGCTGAAGGCCTGCGGACCGGGTGGTTCGGGCGAGGGACTCCGATCCTCCCCGCTGTCCTAGCGTCCCCCACGCCTGGGGTGGTAGCCTCGGCGCACCCTCTCGTCGAGGTGGGCCCAACAGTCGAGGTGGTGGTGCTCGTTGCCGAGGCGACCCGGGGCCGTAGGCGCTGTGTTGCGCGTGCGCCCGGTGTAGACCGAGGCTTCCCGCATGAATTGGGAAGTCGCGGCATGATGTTCCGAGGGGTACCCCTGCCTTCGAGAGGCAGAGCTCTCGGCCCACCGGACCGTGGTGCCTTCCAGAAGATCCTTGAGCTCTCCCTGGATTCGCCGCCCCTCAGTGGTTGATAGCTCCGGCATCGCGCGGAGGAGCATTGCTGCTGCAGCCAGGTTCTGGCCGACCCCACTGGATGCGGGTGGCGGCCTGACCCTGACATCGTCGGCGATGCGGTGCTGGAAACCCTGGGGTGGATGACGCATTTCTCCGGCCGGAGGTTGGCCCGCCCATGCCTGCCCGACGTCCCGGCGGATTGGCTCAAGCGCTCCTGCTCCCTCGTCGAGCCTGGCCTGCACCCCGCGGATTTGCTCGAGTTGTGGGTCGTGACCCCCCGCCGGAACGGGGACCATAGCTAGCTCCCGCGGGATGTCAACGCGAGGCACCGACCTAGGGAGATCACCGTCCTCCGGCATGCCGAGATGGTTGCCTTCGGAGGGACCCCTAGATCGACGTGGAAACATTCGCGGCTCGGGCCGTAGTCCTCGTCGCCGAGGCTACGACTACCGTCGGAACAATCGGAAAGGCAGTAGTCGCATGCGGTCATGAAGTCCCGCATGGCACTGGGGTTGCCAAGTCCGGAGAAATCCCAACAGAAGCTGGGCTCGTCGTCTTCCTCGGACCCAAAGGGCCCGTAGGTCGAGACGTCCGTCAGCCGGTCCCAAGGTGACCGCATACAAAACCCCAGAGGGTTCAGATTCGCCTCTACGAGAGCGTCCGCCAAAGCGGAGCCGCTAGGCGGGTCGAGGCTAAATCCGAAAGGCGTGGGATGGGAATCGGTCGGTACCTCTTGGTCGACGGGCGGTGATGAGGTCACGTCGGGGACTGACTGCACCGTCGTCTCAGGTACGAGGGTGACACCCAGCAAGCCTTTCGCGAGCGTGCTGGCGTCGTCCGTTTGCTCGGGATTGACGTGTTGCGGGGAGACAGCGCCCGTCTTCGTCTCAAGCGCGAGGCCGATGCCCGGCGCGCCCCCCGTTGGAGTGCTGGTGTTGTCGACTCGCTCGACGGCCGACGAGGCGCCGCCTATTGCTTGGCCTTGGTTGCCCTGCCTCCTCCTCCGTCGGCGGGGAAGAGGACGGGGCGAGCTCGAAGGTTGTTCTTCCGCCACGCGGGGAAGACGTCGTCGATCCCGCCGCTGGCGGGCGGACTGTCTGCCGCCATTGTCGCTGTCGCCCGGCGGTAGAAAGAGTATCATGTCATAGCCGCCGTCGAGGGATATGAACTCAAGGCTCCCGAAACGGAGCACCGCCCCGAACCGGAGAGGTTGCTGGAGACTACCCATCTGGAGCTTGACGGGAAGCTGTTCGTCAACACGCAGCAGGCCCCTACCTGGCGCGCCAACTGTCGGCGTTTCGAGACCGGGGGGTCCCTGAGCCGACGAGTGAAGTGTCGCCGCGTGCCCCAGCCCAGATGGGTCGACGCGAGGCCGAGCGCGAAGGGGGGAAGTGAGGTGGCCGGAGATGGGCGTGAGAGAGGTGGAAATCCCGCGGCCTTCGTGTTCGTCCCGCGCCCAGGTCGGGTGCGCTTGCAGTAGGGGGTTACAAGCGTCCACACGGGGGAGGGAGCGAGCGGCCCCACGCGAGCGTCTGTCTCGTCCTCGTCCCCGCGTGGCCAACCCTCTCTAAGAGGGCCCTGGTCCTTCCTTTTATAGGCGTAAGGAGGGGATCCAGGTGTACAATGGGGGGTGTAGCAGAGTGCTATGTGTCTAGCGGAGGAGAGCTAGCGCCCTAAGTACACGCCATCGTGGCGGCCGGAGAGATTTTGGCGCCCGGTTTGTGTGATGTCGTGGCCGTCGGAGGAGCGCTGGAGCCTGGCAGAGGGACAGCTGTCGGGGCCGTCGAGTCCTTGCTGACGTCCTCTTGCTTCCGTAAGGGGGCTGAGAGCCGCCATCGTCAGGGAGCGTGCGGGGCGCCATCATCGCCTATCTGGCGGAGCGAGCCAGATGGGACGCCGGTCTTGTTCCCCGTAGCCTGAGTAAGCTTGGAGTAGGGTAATGATGGCGCCTCCTGTTGATGTGGCTGGTCCGCGCCCTAGGTTGGGCGATGTGGAGGCTCCTCCGAGGTCGAGGTCGAGTCCGTCTTCCGTGGCCGAGGCCGAGTCCGAGCCCCTAGGTCGGGCGAGGCGGAGGCCGTTGGCTGAGGCCAGGGCGGAATTTGAGTCCTGGGGTCGGGCGAAGCGGAGTTCGTCGTCTTCTGGGGCTGAGCCCAAGTCTGAGCCCTGGGTTGGGCGGAGCGGAGTTCACCGTCTTCCGGGGCTTAGCCCGAGTCCGTGCCCTGGGTCGGGCGGAGCGGAGTTCGCCGTCTTCCGGGGCTGAGCCCAAGTCCGAGCCCTGGGTCGGGCGGAGCGGAGTTCGCCGTCTTCCGGGGCTTAGCCCGAGTCCGAGCCCTGGGTCGGGCGGAGCGGAGTTCGCCGTCTTCCGGGGCTTAGCCCGAGTTCGAGCCCTGGGTCGGGCGGAGCGGAGCTTCCTATGGTGTGTGCGGCCGGGCCTGACTGCCTGTCAGCCTCACTCTATCAAGTGGCACCACAGTCGGAGCAGCGCAGGCGGCGCTGTCTTTCTGTCAGACCGGTCAGTGGAGCGGCGAAGTGACGGCGGTCACTTCGGCTCTGTCGGTTGAGGGGCGCGCGTCAGGATAAAGGTGTCAGGCCACCTTTGCATTAAATGCTCCTGCGATTTGGTCGGTCGGTGCGGCGATTTGGTCAGGGTTGCTTCTTGGCGAAGACAGGGCCTCGGGCGAGCCGGAAATATGTTCGCCGCTGGAGGGGGGCCTCGGGCGAGGCGGAGATCCTCCGGGGTCGGCTGCCCTTGTCCGAGGCTAGGCTCGGGCGAGGCGTGATCGAGTCCCTCGAATGGACTGATCCCTGACTTGATCGCACCCATCAGGCCTTTGCAGCTTTATGCTGATGGGGGTTACCAGCTGAGAATTAGGAGCCTTGAGGGTACCCCTAATTATGGTCCCCGACACATATGGTACAATGAAACATAATACATGAAGTAAACAAGGACAACAATAATAACAGGGCCATCTAGCAAACTATGAAATAATAGGGGCTGAACCTATTCGTATTTCTGTATTTGGACAACAAATACCTAGTATGCCATAAACCTCAGAAATGGAATTTCAAATAAATGGTAAACACTGAACTAAATGAAATATGAAGTCAAGCAGCTTAATACCAAATCAGCATGTCAAGTGGTTTCTAAGAAACTATGAAGTAACATGTGCATGGACGGTAACAAGCATAGACTGCCATGTACCTGAATAGTGTAAGCTTACTTCAAAGTAACAAGTACAGTCCAAATAACAATTTAGTGTGACTAAATTAACCATTTGATAAATGGTTAGTTCGAATGACATACAAGTAAAGGAGATTAATACCTTGTGTATGTTCACAAATTGAACCCTAAATTACAAGTGGTCGGAGAAGGGGGAGCGGTGACGAAGGGAGCAGACCATACGCCGGAGGAGAAATCTCACTTGGGGAAACCAAGATCTGGTGGCGAATAGCTCCGTCGGCGAGTACGAGTGTATTGTACCTCGCTTGCGATTGACCGTCAGCGTACCTTCTTGACCGTGGCACCTTGGATCTCGCCTACTTTGTCGCGATCGCTGTCGAGCACCTCAGAGACAGACTGCTTTCTTGCGTTGCGATTCTTCGCTCATCGTGCTGCCAAATCGCCTCTGCTCCCAAGACGACACCGAGGAAATTCGCTTGTTTCCTTTTGTGCACGTGAGCGGAGGTGTGGTCTGCAATCCACTGTGAGGGGATGAACAATGCTCCCCTCCATCTGGCGTCAATGAGAAGAGGAGCGCTGCGTAGGGGGCACCGTAGAGGAGAGCGATGCGAGGAGAAGAGGACAACTGTAGCCCCTATAGGGTGAACACTGATAGGGGAGGGGTTAGGAAGAGGGTTGTGCTGCGGACAGTCTAAAGTCTAGCAAAATGGAGGGAGAGGGTAGATAGCAAGAAGGAGACCATGGCCTTTCAGGTGACCAACCTGCATAGATCCCTCTCCTTTATCGTTTTGGTTTAGTTTAGGAAGTAGGAACCCTAATCACAAAATCCTGATTTTGGAAATACTTTTTAAATGAAACTTGTAGTGCTTTTCGGTACCTTTCCAATGGGTACTTGTAATTTTTGGCTAAATAGATTGCAAGAGGTGTATGTCTGAATATGGGTCGAATTTCTGATGTGCAGTATTTCAGACTGAGTTTAGCTATTGGTCGTGCAGATTTGAAGGGTATAAATGAGGATTTTGGGAGCAACTTTATTACAAAAGTAGTGGACAATTTCAAAGCCTTTCTAGCGCGCACTCGTTTGCAGTTTTCTATTGTGTACAACAGGAGTTATATGATTATGAATTTTAGCTGACCATTGTTTCTATCCTATCAGTTTTGCAACAAAAGAGTTGCATTGTTTTATCGGTTTTGGAAATCGACTCTGAGACACTCATTATAATAAAAGTTTTAGAGAATGTTATAACCTTTCCAATGAGTATCTATTTGCAATTTTTTGTTGGCTATATAGAGAGTTATGAGATTATGAATTTAGGCGTCACGTTCTGTCAGTTTCTGGTTACAGATGCAATGTTCAGTTTTGCAAGGAATTTTAGAAATTCTTCGAGGCTTATTGTGCCCTAACTCTTGTAAAATAATTGGTTGTATGTACCATGATCTTTCAATAGAGCGATTTAACTCTGATTCTTGTCAAGTCCTTCGAGAGAGATGGATTTTCGAAATCGGTGTCACGACAATCTAATGGCAGATCATGCATATCGCCTTGCAAGTAGTAGAACATGAAGTTGTAGAACATGAATTGGCAAAATTTGTTTATCCTTTGAATACAAAAGTTGTAGAACATGAAGTGTAGATGATTTTAATGTATTTATTTATTGTCATTGCTTTCATAGTGAGAGAGATAGAAACAAAATGAATATTTACGCTGTTGATTTTTAATTTTCTCTTTAGGGATATTTTCATGTGATTTTGGTTTGGGCTGTAGGAACGCCTTATGTTTTATGGAATATTTGTGCTAAGTTGTATGCTCTACAACATGTGGTAGTGCTCTAGATCATTTCTAGTGCTTGTTGGCTCCTTCGGTGAAGGCACTGATTTTGTAGCGATGAATTGCTATCATTTTGACTTGTTATTTTTATCACATACACCTTAATATTTAGCAGTTTGTCATGAAACATTACATGAACTTGGTGTTGACCATTCTCTTATTCTACTGAAGATGATGCTTAATTCTATACATATGTGGATGTTATTGTTCTAGCATTATTTATGTGGTAAACAACATTTATTCAAAGGCCGCAACGTATCATTGAGTTATCCTATTAATTGAAGCATGTCATGTGCAATCATGTTTTATTACATCTAAAGTTATGTCGTTACCTATGGTCCGACCATACCGGTATAATATAGCATCGTGCCATTGTGGGGAGATCCAAGAAGGTGAGTGGATTGTGGGGAATCGAACAACTGGCGTACCATTGGGCGGGAGGTGGGTGGATGCGTAAACGCGTCCGAAACCAACCTCTCGACGATGAGAGTCGATGACGTGCCCTGCTAGGTCGTCGGTCCGAAATCTGGTAGGAGGGCCCGTGGGGACCGACCCGAACTCGCGAGGATGCCAAGTTGAAGGTGTGCTGGCACCGGTGGAGGAGGATCCCATGGCCGAGACAGTTTGGCGACGGTCGCCTCGACCGATTCGATGCCGACCTTGACGCCCGCCATCGACGATTTGATGCCAAGGTGCCACGCGTCGAAGGCCGCAGACGCTTGAATCCAAGACCACCACCCGCGAAGACGTTGCAGCCACGATCTGATCCGAGCGTTCGGTCGTGGTGTTGACGAAGAATTCCAGCAGGGCTGTCACATTCGTGTGGATGTCGGCCTTGAGGTCATAGAACTGGTCGGCCGTCGTCGCCGAACGCTCTAGGTCTCCGATGTGTGACTCCCACTTGGTGTCGAGCACGGCGAATTTCTTGTCGAGCTCGGCGAGGAACGACCGGGTTTGAGCTTCCAAGGCGAGCTTAACCTATGGATCCATGGCGCCAAGATGCTTGGCACGACGGGTGTAGTGGATCATCTCTAGGTCTAGGGATCGATAACCTGTGATACCAATATGGTAGCAGCAGGTATGGAGGGAAGGGGGATCGGATAGAAGAGAAGCTTGGGGAAGAAGATGGTACTACCTCCGTTCACAAATATATGACACCGTTGACTTTTTTCGAAAACTTTTACCATTCGTCTTATTCAAAATATTTATTAAAAATATAATATTTTAATTGAAGCACAGACTTTAAGTGATAAAACAAATCACAACAAAATAAATGATAAATCATTATTATTTTTGAATAAGACGAGTGATCAAAGTTTTTTTAAAAAGTCAACGGTGTCATATATTTATTAAGGGGGAGTAGTAGATAAGTATTTTCTTTTTTTGTTAGCAGCAGCTACGGAGGGAAGGGAGATCAGGTAGAAGAGAAGCTTGGCGAAGAAGATGATAGTAGATTAGTATTTTGTTTCTTGTTATCTTCCAATTCGAATACAGCAAAACATATAGGAAACTCCTGGGCTCAGCGAGATACAATTCTAATGCACCCATTCTGGGCCCATGACCCGGCTATTGGGCCTAGCCGTCCTCTTGGGCCTTGAAGCCTGCAGTCCTATGTCGCGCGACAACAGCCGAAGGCGTCTTTACTGTTGGCGTAGTCTCCTGAGTGCTGACAGCTGAGTGCAACAAACATCCCGGAAGGAGATGTCTCGATGGCAAATAACGAAAGGGAGACGAATTGAGTCCCTAGTCGGATCCAAATATAAATTTTCTCGTTTGCTTTGCGGGTGATTTTTTCGTTACACCTCATCCGTTGCCATCTGATTTTAGAGGAAGAGACGGATGGGGAGAAGTGACGACACGCGGTCGCAAGGCTTGGGAGGTGGCAGGACGAGCACAGGCATAGCGATGTGTAGCGTTAGCGTAGCACCTCTCTCTGACTGTCATCCTGCTGCTGGCCAGAAGCACACAGCAGCAGGTTTTCATGGCAGGCTCCTTGGATGGCTGATCTGATCATCAGAGCATCGTGTCACTACTCAACATCAGGCAGGCAGGCAATGTGACAGCGCCATTTTTGGCGTTTTAGAACCTGGCTCTGAGTAAGTGCCATTTCAGCTTCAGCTCATAACGTCAGACGGTACGCGACGCAACCTACCCACCAATTTCTTCTTCTTCTTCTTCTTCTTCAGTGTTAATTTATTAGAATCATCATGGTGGAATGAACACAAGAAAGAACGGGACGGACTAGCAGTAACTAAAGAAGCAGCAGGGATTGAATCGATCCTTCGCCTTGTTCTTGTTTCCGTCCGCCGGGCGGTCCAGGCCTATTTACAAAAATATTACAGCAGCAGCAGCCGAATAGCTAGCTGATCATCCAATCCAATTCATAGGTCTTTTGTGCTGGCGGCGCCGCTGCCTTCGTCGACGCCGCGCTTGCCGTAGCAATGAAAGAAGACCCAGAGCAGGGCGGCGTTGAGCAGCGTGTTGAAGACCCATGCGCCGATGCCGCTGCACCCGCCGCCGACGGCGCCGAAGTGCATCCACACGACGCCGACGTGGCAGGCGAGGTTGCAGCCGAGGAGGCCCAGCTGGCAGGCGAGCGCGACGTGGGCGGCGCCCCTGGCGGGGAGCCCCGCGCCGACCCAGAACCTGTAGCCGAGCGCCACGGCGTGCGTGAGCGTGGACGCGAGGATGGCCAGCACCTGGAACGACTGCGAGAACTCGAGCCACAGGAACGCCATGGCCACGGAGGCGGCGTGCGCGAACACCCGCGCCGCGGCGCTCCGGCGCCTGCGCAGCACCGCCAGCACGCCCCGCGCCGCGTGGAGGTAGCGGGACAGGTAGTAGGCGTAGGACCAGAAGAAGACGCGGCCCGAGGAGCGCGTCCCGGGCGGGAAGCACAGGAGCCACCGCAGCGGGGTGCTGCGGCTGCGGCCCCGCCACGACCACCGCGTGTCCCGTATCTCCGCCACCGCCGACAGCAGCGTCCCCGCGAAGATGGCGGACGACGCGCCGGCCATCAGCAGCGCGTGCGCCGCGGGCACGGGGCCCAGCGGAACCGCCAGGCGCCGGCGCAGGCGCTGCGCGGCCAGGGCCAGCGCCACGTCCAGGGCCAGGCAGAGCGCCACGTACGCGGCCAGCGACCCCAGGAGGAACGCCCAGGTGGAGAACCACAGGTGCGTCGGGCTCCACCGGAACCCCACGATGGCCGGGTGCTCCGCGAGCCAGTAGGCGGCGGCCGCGGCCATGCTGGCGGGATGGGAATGAGAGGAGGACGACGGTGGTTGTTGTTGTTGGTGCTGCGGCTGGAGGAGCATGCTCATCGTGGCGTGGAGGAGGAGGGTGCGGACGAGGATGGAAACGGATTTGGGGAGGAGAGGCCAGGATATATATAGCAGGCCGCCATTGAAGGAGGTTCCCTTTCTTTCTTTGGCCTGCCTTGGTTCAGCTTCATCAAGGAATGAAGCAGAGAACCTTTCAGCTTTGGCCGGCGGGACCGTCCTCCTCCCCCTTGCCCTCCCTCCCTCCTCTCCTCCGGTCGGTCAACATGACAAAGCCTCCTCTCCTCTCTGCCTTTTTTTTATTCAGCATGTGAATGTGATTTCTATATTTAACATGTGAATGTGATTTCCTGATAATTTTTTTCTCTTCTTGACTTTTTGTTTCTGCTCTTTAATTATTAGGCTTTAAGTTGAGGAATACTAAAATTCTAGATGGGGCCTTCCGTTTGAATAAAATGCGTCTAAGATAAATAGACGAACACATGCCACCTAATCTTAGGCAAGAAAACACGGTTCGCATGTTGTTTATTGTTGTTCTTTTGCTTTTTGCGTCCGCGTAACTAATTTGATAAATTGAAAAAAAAAACACACACGGATGGGATCACCATGGGATCTTCTTGCAGAGACAGGAGTATTTATAAGCTCCAGCTCCAAGGCGGCGGCTGCAGGATGCAGCTGCCAATACTGCAGTACTCGTTGTTTAAGGAAACCAGTAGTTTATTATTCCAATGCAATCCTCCGTAGGTGGTGAGGTGAGACTTAAGGCATATACAATGGAGGGACACTAAAACGATTTTTAAAGTGCAAGAGACAACTAAAAGACTCTATTATACAATAGAGTGTCTATAAATATAATCTATTAATAAATGCAAATGTATAATAGAATTAAAAACACACTTGATCAAATGTGCATACACGCTCCATATCCATATATATGTTGCGCTCACTTTGAAATTTGCTATGTGAATTTTGCTTAATATGACGCACGTATGTGCTCACTTTGAAGCTAGAGATGGCAATGGGCCCCGATCCCCGATTCCCCGCGGGGAATTCCTCTATTAGGGGATGGGGATGGGGAAGGTTCTCCCCCGTGGGGATGTAAACCGGGAAAAATCTTCCCCCGATGGGTAAACGGGGACGGGGGTGGGGAAACATTCCTCATCCCTGTTCCCCGCGGGGACCCGTTAAACTTATATATGGTGATGTTTTCATATAATATATAATGATAAAAATAAATAATTACATTGTTAAGAGATAACTCGTTGTACAAATATGTTATTTTGATGTACACATAATGAGTTCTAACATCTGACAATATATATAAGTGACAATGTTTTGTATTAATAACAAAGAAAGTATGTCATAATTATAATTTAAGCGGGGACGGGGATCCCCGATGGGGATTTATCGCCACGGGGAACGGGGATGGGGAAGAAATGCCCCCCGCAAGAGTTCGTGGGGATCCCCGCGGGGAAATTTTTTTGTCGCGGGGACGGGTACGGGGAGCCAAAACCCGACGGGGATTTCCCCGTTGCCATCCCTATTTGAAGCAAATTTCAGTCCATAGATAATAGATCAAGTGTGTATAAGCAAATTTTAGTAAATTTCAGTCCATAGATAACAGATCACATGTATATACGCATGTATGTGCAAAATCTTCAGTCCAACACAGGAATCAGTAAATTTAGTAAAATCATAGAATTTTTCAGTTCATCACAGGATTCAGTAAATTCAGTCCATAGATAACAGATCCTCTCTGGGTTCAGTACATAACACATAGATAACTTGATCTATGACATAATTCAAAATGGTAACATAATAGTCTAAGAAAATTCTGCAAACAGTTTGTTCCTCAAACATTTTAGAGCAGCAACGTGCTCAGTTCTAATATCCTCAGGCATTTCTGAAGTATCTTGTTTGAGTAGGTTTGAATAGGTCTCCAACATTTTGGCCTCCTTCTCTTCTTTAGCAGCCTGCAAAGCAATTTTATTCGCCTCAATCTTGTCACAATGAATGTTGCCTTGCATTTCAAGAGCCTTCATAAGATTAAGTGTGACATTGTTTTGAATTTTCTCAAATCTATCAAATTCTTCCACATTTGTCGATCTTGATTTAGATTTTATTTTCCCTTCAAGTACAGATCTTTTTGCTGCCTTCTGTCCAATTGGTCTATCAAGGTCAACATCTTCTAATCCTCCTCCTTCTGTGTTGCCCTTCTCCATTTCCTTCCTCTTGCCCTGACTATGATCATTATAGCTCATCCACTTTGCCTCGTTACGAACCATGTACCAAACATTCATAAGCTGAAAACGTAGTCCTTTATTCTCCTCCTCAAAGAATTTATGTGCTTTCTCTAACCACATTTCGTCTGAATATCCACTTGTAAACCCTTTTAGCTTTCAACCAACAACCATTGAACAAGCTTGTCAATTTATTAATTTTGTGCCATCTATCTTTAACCTGTTTAGTAGTTCTCCATCTATTTTTGACGGTAACTTGATTGTACTCCTTTTGCACATCTGTCCAATATTTCTCCGATTTCTTGTTATTTCCACGAAGTGAATCGATGGAGTGTTTCAGCCAAGCGCCCATCTGCATAGAAAGAAGAATTTTTACCATGTTTGTACAATAGCATAAACAAAGGGCTCTAAACCCTAAACCCTAAACCCTAAAATTGACATGTATACATATATCAACTAAAATTGATCGAACAAGTTAAGTAAAATACCACTCTCCCATCTTCATTTGGTTTCCATATTAGTCTTGCCTCAGTTCTGACTTCATCTGCATCTTTCTCCTCAATGTCAATAGGGTTATCGCATGCTTCATCCACTTCTATGCAATGTGATGTTCTTCCAACAAAATGAGAATTCTCAGGTGCATTACGCTGCTCACTCATCATGTAATTCATAAACCCATCGGAACTGAAAATGAAAAGAGATAGTATGCATTATGCATGGCATCCTGTTTAGTTCAACAAATATACTTCAATGATAGGAATTAATTTTCTTGAACAGTTCAAATTAATTTCTTCAAACAAATCAAGTCATAGCCAACAAGGTACCTTTGCAACAAATCTGAAAAGGAGGGTGGTGCGCTGCGAGGGAATGCAACAACAGCTACGCTGCCAGGGGCATAGGTTCGCTCATAACCAGGGAAGAGGGTCCTCCCTTCAGCGATTGAAGGAAACTGGGTGGTGGAGAATCTTCCTATACCTATGGGCGGGGAAGACATGTGGGCGGCAACAGACGACGGGGTGGCGAAGGGGAATCGATCATCGACGTCGATTTCAGCGAAGGCAGGTGAGGTGTGTCGATCAGCCGCGCGACCGACTGGAGCGATGGTGGCACGACCGACGGTGGACGGACGAGGAAGCCTGACGACAGCCCGGCGGGAGTCACAGGAAAGACGACCCGCGCCGCCATGGGTCTTCCTGGACTCTATCGTCTCCCTGATACTCCCTGATAGTTCGATGGTGTGGATTGACAGATGGTGGCCTAGAGCAGGGGATCAGTGCAAGAGACGGCTGATTCGTACAAGGGGAAAGTCGGCGGCTGTTGCAACTTGGAGCACGAGCCATAGACGACTCCTCACCAAGAGCCGGCTACAAGATATTTTTTGCAAATACCCCCTTAAAATACCATAAGAGCCTCCATATTAAATACCACGGTACATGCCCTTAGGGGTGACTCTAAAATTTACGCTACAAAATTCAAAGACCAGATAAAAGATCAGACTTAATTTCTATTTTTCATTCACCTAAAATTAATTTAGGATCCTAACAAATTGTGAAAAAATATTTGAATTGAGATCTATTACTACACTTAGATGAGAATGAGACTCGTTGTTTAGGACTGGTTTGAAGATACGGAAATAGAGATGATCTATGGAGAAAGGATGCTCTTTTTATTTGAATTGTTTTTTTTTCTGTCTCTAGCTAATATAATAATCTCGCCGCCCTCGATCGGTTTCACAATCCTGTAAAAAAAAACCTAAAACTCCCATTGCTTGCCGATTTATTAATCCATGCGTCTAGTTTATCTCCACCGACGCAACTGACCTGGCGCGCGTCTCCCTTTTCCATCCACAGCGACTGAAAAAAGCCAAACGTTCTAGACGGACACAAGTCCGCATACAATTTGTTGCCAACCCAAATTAATTGAAAACGCACCCACATTCTGTCTGGTCTGAATGTTGACTTGTGTTTGATCCCATGATCCATCCTCCAGAAGAGCTAGCAGAAAATAAAGCACAGAAAAAATGGATGATTGGAGGAGGCAAAGGCAAACAGACGACATGGACATGTATCTACACCTGCTGGCCACCCTTCATTCACTCCTTACCTGGCTTTCATTGCACATCGATGTGGTGCGTCAGTCAGCCATCCTTGGATTGGATTTCTCTGCATCTAGAAAGAAAGAAAGAAAAAAAGAGGAGCAACTAATTAGCCCACACAAGTTTTCTTTGCTGCTTGCCATGCCTTCGTCATTGAGTTCACTAACCTCTCTAGAATTTACATATAATCCACTAGTTGCCACCGGTACCTGAAGAACGTTTGGGTTTCAGCTCGGAATCGTACAGGAATTTCACAGGAATCAGTCCAGGAATTTCCCATGAAGAAAGACAAGAAACATGAAAGATTCCTCCATTCCACGGAGGTCTTAGTTTCTCATTTCTTTTTTTGTTTTCCCAAGATGACAGGCCGAACTTGTGCTAGGCAATCGATTGATAGAAGAGACCCAATGAACAGCTACTGCTACTACAAGCATGACAGTGAACAGGAAGGTGCTGCTCTACCAACCTTGAGTTTACTCCCCTTTTTTTTCACGAGGAAAAAGGAAAGGAAAGGAACAGCACCTGAGCGGGAAAAGAAAAAGACCCGTTGCTTGTTGGCATCCATTGGAGAGTTTGCTTAGCTTTGCTTGCTTGGAATATTTTTCGGTTGGTTTGTGAACGAGGTCGACACAAGGAGCAGCAGGGGAAAGTGTGCTGCTAGCTAGGTTAGTGAAAAGCAAGCGCGTACACAGAATAATGGGACTTTTTTTTAATCTTTCCACACCATTCACATGCATCGACTTGACTGGAGCATAAATGATGTCCTGTAGAGCATATATGATACAACCATCTATGTCTTGTGTTAATGAGGAATATTATACAGCAGTAGCGGATGCAGGGAGATATTCATGGGGCAAATAATACGATATGATAAAATCAAATAAGACCGTAAAAAACTAGTGTTACATAAAATTCAAGTTCTATATCAATACATGATACAAATTTAAAGAAGAAAACACTATAGACAGAAGAATCAAAGTTATTGCTAAATTCTTAATAACCGAATCAAAGCCGTGTGTACCTTGCCGAATGTCGATCTCCTTGAAGGCATGGACGCTAGAAAAGGGGTGGGGTCAGACGATTTCTCAAGTTGAGAGCTAGGACTCGCTGGTTCGTCAAGCTCGCCAACCACTGAGTACGAGTTGCATCATTGCGACGAGTGAGATCCGGCTTGTTGAGCGGGCCAGTGTCGTGATGACGACGAGGTAGAGACGGAGGCACCAGGAAGGAATGGTGTTGAGTAGCATCGAGCTGGAGAAGTGGGTGATGGGGGAAATAGAGCATCGGGGCAGACTGGTTTGAATGGTGTCAAGAAGAATATGGGCAGACAAATAGATGCGAGGATTGAACCAAGAAAACACGAAATGTAACACCTAAAAAATCTTACTTTAAGAATTTAGTAAAACCCTGCAAATAATGTTTTTGAATTAGAATATCTTTTAATTAAAAGTCTTTTTACTTTTTAAAGTTACAACTCCCAAAATAATTATGTTTTATAACAAAAGGTTAAAAAAACTCATTGTATATCCTTTGTTGAATTATATATTTAAACATATCCTTTAAAAAGAATTAAGTTAAACTATTCCTCAATATAAATTTTACATTAGGAATTATATTAATAATGTGTGTCCATGACATATTCTCAACATTTTCCCAAATAAATAAAATGTGCCTTGCATACATGCTGGTATTTTCCTTGTGTGTTGCATTCATATTTGAATATCAACAACCAAAACCATAGTTGAATTTGAAATTATAAAATATCAAGGAAAACAGAAATTCGAAATAGGAAAGACTGAAAAGAACTTGTGGGCCTAATCCTAAGCATCGACCACTGTTTAACCCAGCCATCTGCTGGGCCACGCATAGTTAGCCCAATCGGGCATTTTCCACTCCCACTAGCCCACCTCTGCCCCCACTCGCTGACAGCGTGGGCCACACAGTCAGCCGCACACCCGTGCGCCAGCCTAGCGCGTGCTTTACGTCCCTGCCTGGTGGGACCCACCACTGACCTGATAGAAACACACATCTACGCTGCTTCGTGTGACTGCCACCAGGCCCATGTTGTAAGAAATGTCCTCTCCCCAGGATTTGGGTCGATTCAGTGCGGTGCTTGAGGAGCTCCCCAACTGATTCCCAACAAATTCGTCGTGATCACGGGGCGAATTCGCTGACGCAGACTCGTGCCATTATAAAATCAGCCCCCCTTGACTCATCCATCTGCTTAGCTCTCGGGCCGCACCATAGAAGCCTGAGCTTTGAATAACGCTGTCGGGGGTCTCTGATGCACATTGATGTTGAGCGTGGTACGGTGGGGTGCGGAGGAGCAACCTTGTTGGGCAAATTGCTCGCTGGTGCCGAGATGGTAATCGCTTTGCCACAATGTTGTGATGGCCATGTTACCGTCACCACCGATCCTGGTAAGAGATGCCTCCTTGGTTCGCAATTATCACTACTTCGTGTTGCACCGAATTGATTTTGGGTTGAAGCACTGGGATGCCACGCGTGGTGCGCCGGCGAGGTCTTGCCGTGGAGCTCGTCCCCGCTGCCCTGTTTTGGTCTGGGGAAAGAAGAACAACCCTGACCGTTGGATTCGTGATGGAGGGCTTAGATTAGGGCGCGGATGACGCTTCGTTGTATCAAAAAATCGTGGTCGCTGATCTAGAGCGAACAGAGGAGAATGGATCTTGGTGTGCACGAATTTCAACGAAAGATCTTTGATCCGACGGCTAGGATTTCATACCAATTCACCTAAAGTTGGGATCTAATCTGATCCTTTGATTCTAGATCGCGTGGCCCTAGTCGGCTGATACCCCGCGAAAGAGCCCTCGGGTTTACTGAAATGAACCCGCTGTCCCTCCACAACGGAAAGGTATTATAATTAGGTCACTGGCTTTTTACAGATCCATCCCTAGAGTTTAATTGAAGCCTGAAATTAGTATAAAAATAGATTAAACTGAGATAATTCGTATTCTACCTACCATAACCCCCTTTTTAGTCCGTTCAAATTGTGCTAGCTCCATAAAATATTTCTTACGCTTTAACAACATCATCTGTATCATAGCATGTATGTTTAATTAGGTACTGTTCAACCTGTATTATGTAGATTAACTCTACCAATCTAGGTTAATCTATCTATAAATTATAATCTGATTAAAATGTAATCCCTAATCAATTTATAATTCAGATTAAAGTGGGATTAACTATTCCTTTAGAATATCTTTCTCACATGAGTTACATTAATAACCATAACACCTAGTTTTGCTCTTTAATTATGTAAATCTTTTGAAAACCATATCTTTCTAACTGTGACTCTGATTTTAATGGTTCTTGAACCTACGACCTCGTAGCAGTGCGTAGAATTTTCTTGTACTGTTTGTTCTCATGTTTGGTGTACTGTTATTTTTAAGTACTTCTTGTCTATTTGTATGTATTGCTATGAGTAGCAGCGAGGTTACGAGTCACTTGGAGATCAAGTTGGTGAGGTACCTGGATCTTGAGTCTAAGGCAAGTTGTGCACTTGATCACTCTTCTTTACCTAATAATGTTCTCTGGTAATCACGTGACATACTCAAGTTAATTTGATGGGACCTAATAGGTTTCCCTAGTATTGTTTATCTTACACCTTGCAAACATATAAACTATTGGGTAGATTTGCTATTGCTCTACCTAGTTTTGGGAAATTAATGTTATATAATGATCATGTTCTAATTATGTTGTTGTTTTAATTATTGTTCATGATAAGATCATCATGTTAATTGGAACATGGAGAACCACCCGGGAAAACAGTGCTACCACAATGGTGGAATGGGACGCCCTTGGCCAAGTAATTATGAAAGCTAGAGAGAGATTACCTTACCCGAAAGGGGCAAGCAGGGAGGCGTTGCTGCAGAGTATAGGGAGGTCCTCGGGTCGAACTGTCTGTAAAGCTTTTCGAATGAGGGATTCCTATGCTTCCTTCTTCCTAATCCGTAGTGGGTTTTCTCAAACTAGTGGAACTTTAGAAAGGCCTCGTAGTGCTACCCCACCTCGCTTCCTTGATAGAGGTGTATGGGGTCCGTACAACCATGTGGCAAATGGGTAACACAACTTGTGGGTAAAGATATGCAACCTCTGCAGAGTGTAAAACTGGTATATCAGTCGTGCTCACGGTCATGAGCGGCTCAGACGCTCACATGATTAACTTACGGAATTAAACTTAAATTGTCATTCGCATTGCATTGTGGGCATTATTATCAATTGTGATCACTTATTATTTGGGATTGGTATCTACTTATACTTAGTAACTGCGAATAAAATTTTGACCAACTCTAAAAGCAATGCTCAGCTTTAACCATCTCCTTTGGTAAGCCTTACACTTCACATGAGCTCCCACCTTTGGTGAGTCCATGCACATTATTCCCCACAACTTATTGAGCTATGAACGTATGTGAGCTCACCGTTGCTGTACTCACATCCCCTAGGTCAAGAACAGGTACCACAGGATGAGGCGCATGAAGGATACTGTGATGAGTTCGTGAGTGGTCTAGGTCATCGTCTCCTAGTCAACTTTGGTTGCTGGATTGTTGTCTTCGTATGATTTAATTATTTAACTATTTTGTACAGAACTCCGTTATATATTAAAGATGTGACATTCGTTTCTGTACCATGTGTCATCATATGTGTGAGACTTTATCCTAGCACACATGTGATTTCGCGCCTGGGTTTGGACCCCTAAATCCGAGTGTGACAAGAGACCAGACCGACCGACTAAGAGGGTCATGACGCGGTTGTTTTAGACCCTATTTTAAACATCTATAGCTAATTGTTAAATGGTTTCAACTAGGTTGAGACAACTAACAACTAATAGTTATTTGAGGGTATAGTTAACAATTAGCTGGTCAATTAGTTGATCCATTCTAAGCCTCTCAGCTAATTTTAGTCTCTAGCTATTAGTTTTTAAGGTTTGGAAGAGGGACTTAGTCTATTCAAACTTCGATTATTTGTACACTTAATAGTAAATGATCATTTAAGTATAATATATTGTACAAAATTGAGGGTGGCATGGCCCACTTTGCCCCCTTTGGCTCCGCCTCTGTTATACAGCACATAGACATAAAAATAGCTACCTAGTAGTTAATATCAGCTAATCTTTAGTTAGGAGGCTATTTAGATCCAGCTGTTAATAGATAATTAAATGATTGATAGGGAGCTCAAGATATATATCAGCAGTATATATTAGCAATTCTAAACCACTAAAGCCTAATTTGAAAACTTAAATTTTCTTCGGGATTGGACGAAAATAAGGGAGACATTAGTTTATTTTCTTCTCAATCTCATAGACTTGAATCTAAATAATTCTTAAGACACGGTGTATTAATATACATTTGTATATGTCCTTTATGGGTTGTACATGCCCTAAGAGCATCTCCAATAACGTGACCTATAAAAATGGCATATAATTTAAAAATGAGTATATTTTATAGAATTTAAGACAACAATAAAACATCCCGCTCCAACTAGTAAAGCATTAAATTTAGATTATAGGGTAGCGGTGTAGTATATTTGGGGCACTTGAAATAGTGCTCTATAAATTTTGGACTAATTTTTATAAAATGAGATATCGTTGGAGTAGTTTTTTCTGCCTAGAATCTGATATTTCAATTTGAAACACTAGTTTAAGGTATTGTTAGAGATGCTCTAAATCTAAGTGAACCTTTCATTATTCGTCACGGCTAATAGTCGTGTCAATTTGAATTTCGACCCAATTCAGAATGCTGCCGTAAAGACAGAGACCAGAATTTTATTTGCAAATGAAACCAGAAGGCAGATTGATTCAAGCCGGAAGCCCGGCCGGTCAGAGAAGAAGGCCTGCTGCGACGATTTTTCTCTGCCACTAGATTGATTACTGGATCGGCCGGCCGCCCTTCAAGATCGGCGTCACAATTAAGACTTTGTAACTGCAATTCGTTAGCCCGCCGTCGTCATTGCCAACCCACACCACATGACCCAGTCAGTCCACCTTTTTTTAATTAATTTGATTTGAACAGCAATGGATCATAAAAAAATTCTATAATACACTTAATAGATATGTCAAGTTTGTTTTCTGACCATCCAGAAATACAACTTTAAGTCGTGAATTGAGATGAGAACTTTTTTTTTTTGAACAAAAGTGACCGGAACTCTGACTATCAAAGGTAGAACATAAAAACAAGACGGGTACGCTAAAAAGTGCCCCCCCCCCCAGGAGAGAGAAAAGCCTGAAGGGTCACACGTAGGGCTGAGCGTTCGAATTTACTCGAAATTTTTAAACAGGTTATTGGAGTTTTTTATATTTCGAGTATATAGTATTGTATCCGAACTCGAACCCGAAATTTTAGATAACTGCAATTTCGGGTATCTTAAATTTTGACTTCAGGTTCAGGTTAAATTAAGGTACCCGATATTATAGACATACACCGGACAACACGCACAAGATCACAGAACTCACGCTCCTCCAAAGTCCTCTTGCCTCCTATGGCCCTAGTGCCCTACTTGCTCATCGCTCTTGCTGTCCTGCACACAGGTCCGTGGGTGGATGTGGAGCAGACTAGCAGCACGCCGGAACCGCACGCTGCATGGAGGAGTTGAGGAGCGGCGCCGAGCATGTAGACGCAGCCGACAACAAACAGGATGGCAGGAGCAGCATGCAGGTCGACAGGCCAGGCCGCGAGAGGCGACGATTTGGACTGCTGGAGCTAGCAGGCGAGGGCCGGTGGGCGCCTGGGCGGTGGCTCGATGGACGTGGACCAGTGGTCGACCTCGGACGTGTGAAGGACCGGAGGAGACCATGAGTGGAGGGATTCAATTTTGAATAAGAAAAGAATTCTAGCTCCTCCAATCATCTTCAATTTTGTGACTCTCAATATAGCTCTAAGGATTTTTTAGGGCTAGTTTAGGGATACCATTTTTTAAGAGATTCTAATTTTCCTAAAGAAAAATGAATTTATTTTTTCTTGGAAAAATAAAAATCTTTTAGAAAAATGAGGTTCCCATATTAGCCCTTAATTTGGTAGTAGCCGAGAAACCGAGGGGAGTTACCACCAAGGGAGACAAATCTCTCACACCCAGATTCCCTGGGTGGGAGTGCTCGGCCGGGCTGCCCTGCCCTGATATCCTTTGGTAGGCAAGGGGCTAGATTCCCTGATGGTCTGGAGTGTCTGACAGGGACTGTTTGGATTAGATTCCTTGGTGGCCTGATGAGTGTGCCTGATAGGGACTGTTTATATGCTGCCCAGTACATAGTTCATGTAATTTAGACAGTAAAAATTTAGACAATAGTAACTGTAGACAATAGTAACTATAGTTCATGTAATTTAGACAAATAGTCAAATCTATTCAAGATACAGATATAGATACTCAAATAAACTGTAGACAATACGTAGTAATCAGTCTACTACTAATTTATACAAGGCCCATCATACCGCATCAGATACAAATGTAATTGAACATCTCAGTGTCCTCAAATTTGATACATCATTGAAATTAAAGGAGTTATGTGGTATAGATGCAGATGATTATAAAGTCTTGAAAATGATGCCTTTCGACTGGCTGTTGGGGGTCTTCTTCTCCGCCGAAGGTCCTCAAGGCAAAGACATCATCGAAAAAGTGATTTTGAGGACTCTCTCCCTCTCGTCCGAAGGTCCTTGATATGAATGTCACACCCAGTTTTTGGAAGGTAAATCGAATGCGAACCATAGACGTGCCAGTATCAGAAACTCACGTACACAGCGATTACATAATTAGACATCATCACACAATGCTCGAAATAAATAGCGGAAAGATATTTTAATTACAATAAGATGTCCAAGACATCCACAGAGTCTAATATATAGCCATAATGTTTAACATAAATATCAAAGTGCGGAGAAACAAAACATAGATGATAAGCCTACACAGGCAGCTGACTGGGGGTTTGCCACTAAGATAAACTAAAACTCGTCGTAATCCTGGAACTCCTCGAAGTCTTCCATGTTGCCAGCATCACCTCCTGAGCACTGAGTACAGTGGGGACAACCTAGGGTGGGGTGGTGTGTAAAGCAAGGGTGAGTACACATCAACGTACTCAGAAATTGTCCCGTTTGGCTAAAGTGAACTAGTTGTATGTGGGGTTGAGGTTAAGCAGTTGCTTTTAGTTAGTCAAGTATTTATTATTACTAGTAGAGCTAAGTTTTAGTAATAAACCCAGTTATCACTCAAAAGTACTCCCTTAAAGAGGAAATACCAGAGATCAGATTTATAACACCATTGTTAACCATCATCATAAAAGTAACCAAAGTTTATTCTAATCAAAGAGGATCCCAAGGCTGCTCTTAACCGTGAGCTCGGCTGATATACCAGTTTCTAACACTCTGCAGAGGTTGCACACTTTACCCACGAGTCGTGATCCCTTTCCAGCCTGGGTTGTACAGACCCAATCTTCACTACTGAGGTGAATGGCCAGGGATACACTACGTAGCCTTTACAAAGACTCCCCTGGTGCATAGCTGCTCGTTAGGTTCCGCCAGTCGTACAAACGCAGTACACCTTCCCAAGGTGGGTGTCGAGGACCATAATTAGGGGTACCCCCAAGACTCCTAATCTCAGCTGGTAAACCCCATCAGCACAAAGCTGCGAAGGCCTGATGGGCGCGATTCAGGCCAAGGCTCCGCTCAAGGGACACGATCCCGCCTCGCCCGAGCCTGACCTCGGGCAAAGACAGCCGACCCCGGAAGATTCGCGCCTCGCCCGAGGATCCCCTCAAGCAACGGACGCACCGTCGACTCGCCCGAGGCTCAGCTCGGGTAGGCTTCGCGGAGAAGCAACCTTGGCCAAATCACCACACCAACCGACCATATCGCAGGAGCATTTAATGCAAGGATCGCCTGACATCTTATCCTGACGTGCGCTCTTCAGATGATAGGGCCGAAGTGACTGTAGTCACTTCACCGCTCCACTGACCGACCTGACAGGAATACAGCGCCGCCTGCCCTGCTCCGACTGTCGTGCCACTCGCCAGAGTGAGGTCGACAGCGGCTAAGTCCAGCCTCGGGCGACATAGGAAGCTCCGCCTTGCCCGACCTCAGGGTTCGGCCCCCCATCTCGGCCTCGGAAGATGGACTTCGCCTCGCCCGACCCCAGGGCTCGGACTCAACCACGACTCGGAAGACGATGGACTCCGCCTCGCCCGACCCCAGGGCTCGAACTCAGCCTCGGCTCCAGAAGACGATGGACTCCGCCTCGCCCGACCCCAGGGCTCGGACTCAACCTCGACCTCGGAGGAATCGCCACCTCGCCCAAACTCGGGCTCGGACCGACACGTCGCCAGGGGGGCCATCATTACCCTGCCCCTAGCTAGCTCCGGCTACGGGGAACAAGACCGGCGTCCCATCTGGCTCGCCCCAGTAAACAAGTAATGATGACACCCCGCACGCTCTGTGACACCCCAGTGTCACCTAGGGTTTCTCTCAAAATGCTAACCCATGAACCATCATCTTATGTGAACCAAATTTAAGTATGAACATCAAGTTGACTTAAGAATAAAGGATCCACCAAGCCTATACTTAAAAGTATCATGTTCAAAACAAATGGGTTTTTCAAAAAGGCAAAATGTGCAACCCCAACAAAAACCCTAATTGAGCCCTATGAGCAAAATTCAAGAGAATGGGGAAAAGGGTATGAAAAATTTAGAATCATGGCTTGCGCCAATTGTAAACATTGAAATACATTTAATAAGCAACAATAAAGATTGAGGAAGCTTGGCCAAAATAATTCAAATAAAACCCCAAACAAGCTTCTCATGAGGGGACTCAATAGGAAATTCTGAATTTCAGAATTCTGAATTTCAGACCTTGAGCCAAAGATCAAGCGTGTTCACCTTGATCCCTAACTCAAATCCTAATGGACCCACTAACAAAAACGTGCCTAACTAACCCCTCTGTCATATGCCAAAAGATGGCATTGGGACGCGAGCCCTAGACACGACAAAACCTTGGATTTGCCTTGGATTTGAGTAGGGAGAGAAACTGTATTTCCGGGCTCCATATCTCTGCAACCAGTAGGCGAAATCCTATGACCCCCACACAAGATCGGTAGCTTGTAGGGAGGGGAAGAGGTTTTGTGCACTGACCAAGGCGAGAGCAGGCTCGGATGAGTGACCACTCGCGCTAGAACATGGGCAGAACGCGTGGGCACACGTGTTCGACCCTGGTCGGCACGCCGACGCTCGCCCAACCCGCGCGCGCGCGCTCGCCCCGGTGTTCGGTCAAGTCCGCCGCGCGCCCCTGCCCTTGGCCGTGCCCGCGCGCGCCTATAAAGCCTCCTCGGGCACGCCTCACTTCACCCCGCCCTCACCATCACCGGCCAGCCACCCCTACTTAGCTCCGGCGAGCACTTTTCCGCCCGCCATTGCCGCCAGAGCTTCGGCCACTGTGGCCAGCCCACTCCAGTCGCCCCCAAGTCGCGCCAGTGCTTCGGTTAGTTCCGCCATAGGCCCGTGAAGCTCTCCAAGCCCTCGGACCCGGTAGAACTTCACCGGAAGCCCGAGATCACCCTCGCCGGACTTCGGTCGTGGACCAAGCTCTCCGGTGAGCCATTCTTCAATTCCTCGCGCGCACCCCTTCATTGATTCCTGGTGAAGCTCTCTGACCCGTTTGATTGGTCAATTTCACCCTGGATAGGCCGGACTCCTCGCCGCCGATGAGCTCCCCCGCCTGCGCACGCGGACCGGCCAACTCCGACCACACCCGACGGCAACCCGCACATCGTTGTGATCCCCGAGACCTCCCCTACGTCCTCGACCACCTCACCGGAGCAATCCCGCCGCCGGTAAGCCCCTCCGCCCTTTCTTCCGCCGCGGGCACTGTTTAAGTTAGGAGAAGGACCTCGGGTTAGGATTAGAAGAACCCGAGGGGTTTTCTGCAATGTCAGCGACTCATGTGAATAGTAGCCCAGGGACTGATTCGTTAGGAAAAACTTGAAACGCCCGCCAGGGACCCCAGTGCAAAGTAGTTTTCCATTTAATCAATTCTGTTAATCTTTTTAAATAACCAGAGAACTTAGAAAATCCATAACTTGATGAATTCTTAATCAAAAGTTGTCAAACTAATTTTGCTAGATCCTAAATATTATGAACTATCATTTAAAAATAATAAACCCTATGCTTTCTGTTCTAATTTTTAGAGTTTAAAATTAAAAACAGAAACTGACCAAACCTTGTCTAATTTAGGAAAATTAGTTTTGCTTCTATGCTGAACCTAAGAAAATTTGTAGATGTTCAACCCTCATTTAAGCACTGTTTAAAAATAGTAAGAACCCCAGTATTGAAGAATATAGTATAGATATCCATTAAAAACCATTTCTACCCAAAACTTAGGAAAATCAGAAAGGCATTAGAAATTAATGAACAGTGAGTGAAATTATTTTTCCTAATCTACTTAAGTAAGAGAGAACCTAAGAAAAATAAAGGGACCTTTAGTCCAGATCAGTTTTAAAATAAAATGTTTTATTTAGCCTTATTCCAACTGGAAATCAATTATTAAAATTACAAAACCAGACCCAAAATTGATAGTAAAAATCCAGTGGACTTATAACCACTAGGACCCCACTGCAAAAATAATGAACACCCTAGCTCATCATTTTAAGTAGGGTAAATAAGTGTAATATGATAATGAGGCATTTTCTAAATAAATCATGAATAACCCATAATAAGGCAATAATGGGCAAATAAAATTTTGCTAGGTCAATAATGAGATAGGCCACCAAAGAAAAATGCAAACCCATTAAAAGGATGCAAAATAATACCCATTGCTAATATTGTATAAGAAAGGCCATTTAATCCAATTAATGCACACCACCCCTTCCCTTAAGCAAAAAGATGCCAAACTTCAGAATGATTGCTCTTGCACAAAATAGAAACTAAGAAAAATCAGAAATATGTTGTTTGATATTTTTCAAATTTAGTAGTAGTAGAAAGCACCTCTTTGGCTAGAAACTTGAGAAAACCCTAATAAAATAACTATTAGGTATTAATGGCTAAAATTTTGTGCCAAGTCATGTTATAGAACCTAAAAGCCAGGAAAAATAAGCCTTAGAGAATTACCTACTGTTAAGTAATAGTTGTAGTTCAAATCACCCCTTCTGCCCTGAAATTTGGTAATTTTGTCCAGAGAAAACTATTCACTTTTTGGATCCCAAATTTTGAGACAGAGAATTACACACCAATAACAAGCCCCTGTAATTTTTGCAGAATTTTTGGAATTTTATTAAAACAACTTGTAGTTCAAACCTACTCCAAAAACTTAAGGAGAATGAAGAAAAAATAAAGAAGGAATAAACCTCGCTCCAATGAGTCCAACTTGAATTCTTGTCAAACTCACTAAGGCTTTAGAAAGAATTCAGTGGAACCCCAAAAATAAACCTGCCACTTACCTTAGCTAAGTTTGATCCAATTTACCAAGTATACCACCCAAAAGTCTTACATAAGTAAGGTTTAACCTTGTCTAACTCAAGTAGATCATACACCGTCAAAAGTTGTAATTTCTAAAGCACATATCATATCAGGCATATATCTTACGCATTGCATTCATTAGATTGCAATCTTGCCGACGGAGAGTACGTGCTCATCCCCGAGCAAGGATCTGTCCATGAGGAGGACCAGGAGCAGGCTTCCGAGGCTGCTATCGAGGATCTCCCCGCAGCCCCAGCAATTGAAGGCAAGCCCCGGTTTATATGCATAATCGTATTATTATATGCTACTTTACTACACTTAATGCTTGTAGGATTGTAATGTGCACTTAAGTGTAGGAGTTGCTTGAAACCTCTAGTTGCATGAACTTAGGATTCCTTTTTGAGATGAATACTAGTATGCTAGATCGAGTAGCTGCTTGTTAAACAGGATCTCGGTAGAAGTCGAGTGATTTTTCTAGCACTCGCGCGAGGTCAGGAATTGATTGTATTCATCTTGATAACGAGATCTATGTTAGTCTATGGACTTGGATCCAGGGAGGATGCCTTGACCATGAGACGGGAAAAGAATTAAGGATTAATGTGTGGATACCTGAGTCAAGCTTTGAACGTACTAAGCACATGCCGGGAAAAATGGTAACTGGTAAACCTAGTACCTGAGTGAAGCCGGGCGCGGACTTTATCCCTCATGCGACCTGAGACTGGGTCTCCCATGCTAGCTATGGTGGGTACAAGTGCGGTCACTGCACGGCGGCAGCCGGGGTCAGTGGAGCATCGTATGCCAAGGCGGTGAGGCCTGGACGCGAACGGGGAATCGATAGGGACGGTTGTCATGTGCAGGGTCGGAGTGCCCTAACATGCCGTGTGTTTAGGTTTACCTTGCAAGGTTAAAACTCGATTCGAATCGTCTGCTTCTCGCAGCTAATGAGATTGCTTGACCCCTTGTACTGCATCGAGTAAGAAGTGAAATGAGGATTACATGAGATAATTTGTTGATTGAACTAAAATGTTTGTTACCATGTATGCTTAGAAGGAGCAAACCTAGCTAAGTTAATGATGATAGAAGTTGAAAAGCTAAAAATGGATTTTAGAAACAGCTAGTGCTTTTGGCAAATCAAACCCCTCAGCCAAACATCTGCATAGTTTAGAGGTAGAGGAGTAGACTCCTCATACCGGGTAAGTCTAGCTGAGTATTAGTATACTCAGCCTTGCTTGTGGCATAATTCTTGCAGGTACCATTCAGGAAATGGTTGATGGTGTGACTTGGCCTACCACCCTGCCACCGGGTTGGACGGTCGAGTGGGATGCTGCTCCGGCAGGAGAGGAGCACGAGGAGTAGTGGGCTAGGCCTTGCCCATTTCCTCGATACCGTCGACATCGATTATCCGATGCACTTTATTTCATGAACTCTTATTTGCTACTTGAAAAACTCCGATCTATGTAATAATTCAGTACTTAATTCGAGGTTTCCTGTTTTATTGTATTTCTTCTGTGACTCACCTTCGAGTGAGACTGTGGAATTTGATCCTGGTTAAGTGGCTCTATCAGACTAGATCTGAGGGACTGACAGGTTATTCCGATTTAAGTGTGTTATGGCCCCTGAGGCGTGACTTAGGCACTTAAGCTGGAATAATTCAGGTGGTTCCGCCACAGCTGGTATCGGAGCAAATTCCACCACAGAGAAGGACAATAAACCATGAATACCAATTTTCAAAATCTAAAACTTGCCTAGAAACTGCTACGAATCGTCAGGACTAGACCGCTAGACCTAGGACGAAAGGCCTTAGGCATAGAGGGAGAAATAGGTGGTTAATTAATTAGGCCCCGTGGGCCCGTACTTATATTTCTAAGGATGCCCTAAAAGCACCCTATTTTTGGAGAGGCAACGTTAATTTCAGCATGCATGCATTATAAACACAAAGAGGAATTAAAAACTTGAGCTAACCCACCTTCTTTAAAACCATCCGGGCTCTCTTTTTCTTTTTCCTTCCACCATAATCTTTACCTTTGGTTCCCTTCCGCAGATGAATTCACCCACCCCCGCCAGTGGAGGAGACACTCGTTTCAGTTCTGATTTCCTTTCCCGCGATGGCTTTCCTTCCATTTTGTGGGAAGTGCTTAACTCCGCCAGTACCCTACGCCCCCTTTGTACACGGTGCAGTTGTATGAGGAGCATCGGGTACCTCGTTGTCGGGTCTGGCTGACTTTGGAGGCTCATCCCCTTCAGTCGGGTTTGCGTTCTCTTGATTCCGAGACGATTGGACTCAGGACGGACGACACCGTTGAAGCAGCAGCCATGAAGACTCTGACGACTTTTTGTGGCTACCATCCCCTGGAGATGGTGATGCACCCCTTGGGACTCTTCCCTGCTGAGAAGAGAGATGATCCCATGTGGTGTAACCGCGTGAGCCATGTGAAGGATGTGTGGGCAATGTATCCTGACTTGGTTGGGAGGGTCACCGTTCAGTGCATGAGTGCGCTGTACCGCCTTCAGGCCCTTCAGAGCGACGCTATGGCACACCTTGCTAACATCGCTCAAACCACCAAGCTCACTCTCGACAGCCGAGAAGATTTTGTGGTCGATTTATCCTCCGAGTTAGTGGAGAAGGATCTGCAGGTGGAAAGGCTGAGCCAGCGCATTACCACCTTGGAGCAGCAGGTGGAGATCCGAGACAACACCATTGATGTCTTGGAGAACCAGCTTCACGATGTGCAAAGGGAACTCGATGAAGCAAATGACCACCTGGACATGCACCACTTGGAGACGGAGGCCAATGAAGCCAGAAGCGGGGGAGAAGAGGCTCCCGAGGAGCTAGGACCAGCCCCTGGTGCCAATGGGACTACCTCCGCGATGCCCCCTTCACCTGTATCCAGTGTCGCTTCCACCGCTCAGGGTTAAACAGTCACTTCGACACTTTTAGGCGGATAGAAACCTATGCAAGCTTAGTTAATATCAGATTTTGGACTAGGCTTACGGGTACTTTCCCCTGATTGATGTAACCCTGTGAACTTTTGAAATCTGTGGGATGTTGTCACCATGTTATCTTAATTTCGAACCTAATATTATGACTATGGCATTTTCCTTCCATACGAGATGATATCTTGACGTTCGAAACTGTGAGTTGGGATAACAATGGCGGCAATCTCTGTTTTCAGATGGCAGCTAGGCAGCGTCGCGGGCATAACGAGAAGGTTCCCCCGCCACCTCCTCCAGCTCCCACAGTGCATGAGCTGATGGCCCAGCAGAATGAGATTCTGCGACAGCTCTTGCAGCGCCAGCCCCACCCTCAGCAGCATGGTGGAGGTCAGCATCAGCGACCTTCGGCAATGGCAACTTACCTGGAGTTTCTGAGCACGCAGCCACCCTTGTTCACCAAGGCAGAGGATCGTTGGACGCCGACGTGTGGCTTCGCGTCGTCGAGTCCAAGTTTCCCCTCCTCACGAGAGACTGCTCTGATGCTACCAAGACTCACTTCGCCGCGCAGCAGCTTCACGGATCTGCTCGGACTTGGTGGGACCACTTCCGTGCTATGCTCCCCGCTGATCGTGAAGTGTCTTGGGAGGAATTCAAGACTGCCTTCAGAGGACACCACATCCCAGCTGGCATTCTTGATCGGAAGCTGAATGAGTTTCTGGCCCTTAATAAAGGAACTCGCACGGTACTGCAGTATGCGCAAGCCTTCAACGACCTGTGCCAGTATGCAGGGTACCATGCTGATTCTGATGAAAAGAAGAGAGACCGCTTCCGCAGGGGTCTTAACACCAAGCTACGAGAATGACTCAACACTGTCCGGGCTGATAGCTTCAATGAGTTGGTCAACCTGGCCATCTCCTAAGAGGATTGCATTGTAGCTCACCGGGCAGAGAAGAAGAGAAAGGCACCAATGGCAGCACCATCCGCTCAGGCTCAGAGGTTCCGGATTGTTTCTCACAATCAGAGCAGGGGTTTCCAGCAGCAGGCAGGCAGATGGGTGATCAGGCCACCTCAGCAGCAGTAGCTGGCACCCAACCGCTTCCCAGCTCCCGCTCCAAGGAACAATCAGCCTCCGCAGCAGCAGCAGTTCCGCCAGGGCAATGGGAACAAGTGTTTCACTTGTGGCAATGTGGGCCACTATGCTAAGAATTGTCCCAGGAACCAGTAGAGGCAGATGCCAGCACCAAGTCAAGACAAGGGAAGAAAGCAGAAGGTACAGGTTAAGCAAGGGAAGCTCAACTTCACTACCGTGGAGGAAGTACCTGAAGGAGCTCCTATCATGACCAGTATCTTTTCAGTTTATAATCAACCTGCTTTAATTCTATTTGATTTTGGTGCATCTCATAGTTTCATTAGCCAGAAGTTTAGTGCTAAATGTGAACTGCCATTCTCTCACTCAAAGGGGTCATTCATGATAGTCACACCTGGGGGTAAAATTTCAACAAATCAATTAAACCAAAGTGTGCCTATTCAACTAGGGAGCCACATTGTCAAAACCACTCTTCTTGTGTTGAGTTTGGAAAATGTGGACATTATTCTGGGAGCTAATTGGATGACCTTGCACCAAGTTGTGCTTGATGTAGCCAGCCGTACCATGGAAATTAATTCCCCGTTCTGTGGGAACTTCACCTTAATTCTGCCTAGTCAAGGTTCTACTCAATCATGTGCTTTCTCTATGACGGAGTTACCTCTGAAGAAGATCCCAGTGGTCTGCGAGTATGCAGATGTCTTTCCTGATGAATTGCCAGGAATGCCACCGGACCGGGATATTGAATTTACCATCGAGTTGCAACCGGGAACGACCCCAATTTCCAAGAGGCCCTACCGAATGCCACCCGCTGAGTTGGCAGAATTGAAGAAGCAATTGCAAGAGTTGCTGGATAAGAGATTTATTCGCCCGAGTACTTCGCCTTGGGGATGTCCAACACTATTTGTGAAGAATAAGGATGAAAGCTTGAGGCTGTGTATAGATTACCGCCCTCTTAATGCGGTAACTATCAAGAACAAATATCCTTTGCCTCGTATTGATGTTCTTTTTGACCAGTTGGTCGAGGCCAAGGTGTTTTCCAAGATCGACCTTCGCTCTGGCTACCATCAGATCAAGATACGAACAAGCGATATTCCGAAGACGACATTCTCAACCAGATACGGGCTATATGAATTTTTGGTGATGTCATTCGGGCTGACAAATGCACCAGCATATTTCATGTATCTGATGAATTCTGTTTTCATGCCTGAATTGGACAAATTCGTAGTGGTATTCATCGATGATATCTTGGTGTACTCAAGGAACGAAGAAGAACATGCCGGGCATTTGCATGTAGTGCTTCATCGTCTGCGAGAGCACCACCTTTATGCCAAGTTGTCCAAGTGTGATTTTTGGCTAAAGGAAATCAAATTCTTGGGTCACACTATCTCTCAGGCAGGAATAGCTGTTGATCCTGATAAAGTGCAAGAGGTGATGAACTGGAAGCCGCCAACGACTGTCCGTCAGATTCAGAGTTTTCTGGGATTAGCTGGTTATTACTGAAGATTTATTCCGGATTTCTCTCGAATTGCGAAGCCTATAACTAAGTTGCTGAAGAAAGAAGCCAAGTTTGTTTGGAGTCAGAAGTGCGAAGATGCCTTCCATGCGCTAAGGCAACACTGACCATAGCACCAGTGTTAGCGCAACCCGACAACAGCAAGCCTTTTGATGTATATTGTGATGCCTCTGGCACTGGACTAGGTTGTGTCTTAATGCAAGACAACCGAGTCATTGCTTATGCCTCAAGAGCACTCATGCCTCATGAGCAAAATTATCCCACTCATGACCTCGAGTTGGCAGCAGTGGATCATGCATTAAAAATGTGGAGGTACTACTTAATGGGGACCCACTGCAACATCTTCACTGATCATAAGAGCCTTAAGTACATCTTTACTCAGGCTGATCTCAACATGCGGCAGAGAAGATGACTAGAGCTGATCAAGGATTATGACCTGGAGGTACATTATCAGCCAGGAAAGGCCAATGTGGTAGCAGATGCCTTGAGTCGGAAGTTGCAATGCAATTGTATTCTGATGGATTCTTGCATCAACACCTTGTGTGATGAGTTGAGCAAGATGCAAATAGAAGTGATTCCTTCTGGTTCGTTGTCTCACAGTTCTGTTGAGCCAGCTTTGCAAGACCAGATCATCATGGCCCAGCTCAGTGACAAGGAAGTGCAGATTATCAAGAAGAATCTCCATCAGAAGATTGAGAAGTATAGTTGTTTCCACCAAGATGAAAAGGGTGTGTTATGGTTCAAAAGCAGATTGGTGATTCCTAAAAACCAGGACCTCAAGAAGAAAATCTTGGACGAGGCTCATCTCTCCAAATTCTCTATGCATCCGGGAAGCACCAAAATGTACCATGATCTGAAGCCTTTGTATTGATGGACCAGAATGAAGAGGGAGATAGCCCAATATGTATCGGAATGTGACACCTGTCAGAGGATAAAGGCAAGCCACTTGAAATCAGCTGGAGCTTTGCAACCCCTATCTATACCTTCATGGAAATGGGATGACATCAGTATGGATTTCATTGTGGGTCTGCCCAACACCTCTCGTCATCATGATTCGATTTGGGTTGTTGTGGACCGATTGACAAAAGTGGCACATTTTCTTCCTGTGCACACCACTAATAAGGCTCAGAAGTATGTAGAATTATATATTGACCGGATCGTGTGTTTGCACGGATTACCTCGGACCATTGTTTCTAACCGAGGAGCCCAATTTGTTGCCAGATTTTGGGAACAACTGCAGGAGTCTTTGGGAACTAAGCTAATCAGAAGTTCAGCTTACCACCCACAGGCTGATGGTCAGACAGAAAGAGTAAACCAAATTCTAGAAGATATGCTGAGAGCTTGTGCAATCGATTGTGGCAAGGACTGGGATAAGCACCTCTCCTTGGCAGAGTTTGCTTATAATAACAGTTATCAATCCAGCCTAAGGATGGCACCTTTCGAAGCTCTCTATGGAAGAAGGTGCAGGACACCGCTCAATTGGTCTCAACCTGGAGAAAGAGGAGTTTTTGGACCTGACTTAGTGACGGAAGCCGAAAGGGAGGTCAAACTAATCAGGAAGAATCTAGAAGCTGCTCAGGCCAGGCAGAAGAGTTACCATGATAGAAGAAGGAAACCTCTCCAGTTCAAGGTGGGAGATTTCGTGTACCTCAAGGTATCACCCACCAAGGGAGTGCAGAGGTTTGGAATTAAAGGCAAGCTAGCTCCTCGTTACATTGGACCTTATGAGATCATCGAAGCATGTGGACCCGTGGCATATAAGTTGAAGTTACCTCCAACGATGTCCACCATTCACAATGTGTTCCATGTATCTCAACTGAAGAAGTGTGTTCGATTGCCGACAGAGATCTTAGCAGAACCAGAATTGGAGATAGAACCAGATCTATCGTACCAAGAGTACCCTTCCATGATTCTGGATTGCAAGGAAAGATCAACTCGGGCTAAATCGATCAAGATGTACAAGGTCCAGTGGAGTAATCACTCAGAGGAAGAAGCTACTTGGGAAACTGAGGAATTCTTGAGATCCAACTTCCCTGATTGCTTACCTAAGGAAACTGGTACGTAATCACACCCAACTCCTCCTCCTGCCCTTCGAATCTAAATTCTAAAGATATAATCTTAATTCAGGATAAAGTAATCACGAAACAAAATTTAAGAAGGACTTCCTTCTGAAGTTGCAAAGGGAATGACATTCGAAGAGCAATTTGATTTGATAATAACAATAATCACTCACTTCCTATAAGTTTCACCCTTCGCTTCACCCCAGAAGGACTCTGGCCCGAATCTCGGGACGAGATTCTTTTAAGGGGGGAAGGCTGTGACACCCCAGTGTCACCTAGGGTTTCTCTCAAAATGCTAACCCATGAACCATCATCTTATGTGAACCAAATTTAAGTATGAACATCAAGTTGACTTAAGAATAAAGGATCCACCAAGCCTATACTTAAAAGTATCATGTTCAAAACAAATGGGTTTTTCAAAAAGGCAAAATGTGCAACCCCAACAAAAACCCTAATTGAGCCCTATGAGCAAAATTCAAGAGAATGGGAAAAGGGTATGAAAAATTTAGAATCATGGCTTGGGCCAATTGTAAACATTGAAATACATTTAATAAGCAACAATAAAGATTGAGGAAGCTTGGCCAAAATAATTCAAATAAAACCCCAAACAAGCTTCTCATGAGGGGACTCAATAGGAAATTCTGAATTTCAGAATTCTGAATTTCAGACCTTGAGCCAAAGATCAAGCGTGTTCACCTTGATCCCTAACTCAAATCCTAATGGACCCATTAACAAAAACATGCCTAACTAACCCCTCTGTCGTATGCCAGAAGATGGCGTTGGGACGCGAGCCCTAGACACGACAAAACCTTGGATTTGCCTCGGATTTGAGCAGGGAGAGAAACCGTATTTCCGGGCTCCATATCTCTGCAACCAGTAGGCGAAATCCTATGACCCCCACACAAGATCGGTAGCTTGTAGGGAGGGGAAGAGGTTTTGTGCACTGACCAAGGCGAGAGCAGGCTCGGATGAGTGACCACTCGCGCCAGAACTTGGGCAGAACGCGTGGGCACACATGTTCGACCATGGTCGGCACGCCGGCGCTCGCCCAACCCGCGCGCGCGCTCGCCCCGGCGTTCGGTCAAGTCCGCCGCGCGCCCCTGCCCTCGGCCGTGCCCGCCCGCGCCTATAAAGCCTCCCCGGGCGCGCCTCACTTCACCCCGCGCTCACCATCACCGGCCAGCCACCCCTCCTTAGCTCCGGCGAGCACTTTTCCGCCCGCCATTGCCGCCAGAGCTTCGGCCACCGTGGCCAGCCCACTCCAGTCGCCCCAAGTCGCGCCAGTGCTTCGGTTAGTTCCGCCATAGGCCCGTGAAGCTCTCCAAGCCCTCGGACCCGGTAGAACTTCACCGGAAGCCCGAGATCACCCTCGCCGGACTTCGGTCGCCCGCCCCCGCGCGTGGACCAAGCTCTCCGGTGAGCCATTCTTCAATTCCTCGCGTGCACCCCTTCATTGATTCCTGGTGAAGCTCTCTGACCCGTTTGATTGGTCAATTTCGCCCTGGATAGGCCGGACTCCTCGCCGCCGACGAGCTCCCCCGCCTGCGCACGCGGACCGGCCAACTCCGACCACCCCCGACAGCAACCCGCACATCGTTGTGATCCCCGAGACCTCCCCTACGTCCTCGACCACCTCACCGGAGCAATCCCGCCGCCGGTAAGCCCCTCTGCCCTTTCTTCTGCCGCGAGCACTATTTAAGTTAGGAGAAGGACCTCGGGTTAGGATTAGAAGAACCCGAGGGGTTTTGTGCAATGTTAGTGACTCATGTGAATAGTAGCCCAGGGACTGATTCGTGAGGAAAAACTTGAAACGCCCGCCCGGGACCCCAGTGCAAAGTAGTTTTCCATTTAATCAATTCTGTTAATCTTTTTAAATAACCAGAGAACTTAGAAAATCCATAACTTGATGAATTCTTAATCAAAAGTTGTCAAACTAATTTTGCTAGATCCTAAATATTATGAACTATCATTTAAAAATAATAAACCCTATGCTTTTTGTTCTAATTTTTAGAGTTTAAAATTAAAAATAGAAACTGACCAAACCTTGTCTAATTTAGGAAAATTAGTTTTGCTTCTGTCCTGAACCTAAGAAAATTTGTAGATGTTCAACCCTCATTTAAGCACTGCTTAAAAATAGTAAGAACCCCAGTATTGAAGAATATAGTATAGATATCCATTAAAAACCATTTCTGCCCAAAACTTAGAAAAATCAGAAAGGCATTAGAAATTAGTGAACAGTGAGTGAAATTATTTTTCCTAATGTACTTAAGTAACAGAGAACCTAAGAAAAATAAAGGGACCTTTAGTCCATATCAGTTTTAAAATAAAATGTTTTATTTAGCCTTATTCCAACTGGAAATCAATTATTAAAATTACAAAACCAGACCCAAAATTGATAATAAAAATCCAGTGGACTTATAACCACTAGGACCCCACTGCAAAAATAATGAACAATCTAGCTCATCATTTTAAGTAGGGTAAATAAGTGTAATATGATAATGAGGCATTTTCTAAATAAATCATGAATAACCCATAATAAGGCAATAATGGGCAAATAAAATTTTGCTAGGTCAATAATGAGATAGGCCACCAGTGAAAAATGCAAACCCATTAAAAGGATACAAAATAATACCCATTGCTAATATTGTATAAGAAAGGCCATTTAATCCAATTAATGCATACCACCCCTTCCCTTAAGCAAAAAGATGCCAAACTTCAGAATGATTGCTCTTGCACAAAATAGAAACTAAGAAAAATCAGAAATATGTTGTTTGATATTTTTCAAATTTAGTAGTAGTAGAAAGCACCTCTTTGGCTAGAAACTTGAGAAAACCCTAATAAAATAACTAATAGGTATTAATGGCTAAAATTTTGTGCCAAGTCATGTTATAGCACCTAAAAGCCAGCAAAAATAAGCCTCAGAGAATTACCTACTGTTAAGTAATAGTTGTAGTTCAAATCGCCCCTTCTGCCCTGAAATTTGGTAATTTTGTCCAGAGATAACTATTCACTTTTTGGACCCCAAATTTTGAGACAGAGAATTATACACCAATAACAAGCCCCTGTAATTTTTTCAGAATTTTTGGAATTTTATTAAAACAACTTGTAGTTCAAACCTACTCCAAAAACTTAAGGAGAATGAAGAAAAAATAAAGAAGGAATAAACCTCGCTCCAATGAGTCCAACTTGAATTCTTGTCAAACTCACTAAGGCTTTAGAAAGAATTCAGTGGAACCCCAAAAATAAACCTGCCACTTACCTTAGCTAAGTTTGATCCAATTTACCAAGTATACCACCCAAAAGTCTTACATAAGTAAGGTTTAACCTTGTCTAACTCAAGTAGATCATACACCGTCAAAAGTTGTAATTTCTAAAGCACATATCATATCATGCATATATCTTACGCATTGCATTCATTAGATTGTAATCTTGCCGACGGAGAGTACGTGCTCATCCCCGAGCAAGGATCTGTCCAAGAGGAGGACCAGGAGCAGGCTTCCGAGGCTGCTATCGAGGATCTCCCCGCAGCCCCAGCAATTGAAGGCAAGCCCCGGTTTATATGCATAACCGTATTATTATATGCTACTTTACTACACTTAATGCTTGTAGGATTGTAATGTGCACTTAAGTGTAGGAGTTGCTTGAAACCTCTAGTTGCATGAACTTCGGATTCCTTTTTGAGATGAATACTAGTATGCTAGGTCGAGTAGCTGCTTGCTAAACAGGATCTCGGTAGAAGTCGAATGATTTTTCTAGCACTCGCGCGAGGTCAGGAATTGATTGTATTCATCTTGATAACGGGATCTATGTTAGTCTATGGACTTGGATCCAGGGAGGATGCCTTGACCATGAGACGGGAAAAGAATTAAGGATTAATGTGTGGATACCTGAGTCAAGCTTTGAACGTACTAAGCACATGCCGAGAAAAATGGTAACCGGTAAACCTAGTACCTGAGTGAAGCCGGGCGCGGACTTTATCCCTCATGCGACCTGAGACTGGGTCTCCCATGCTAGCTATGGTGGGTACAAGTGCGGTCACTGCACGGCGGCAGCCGGGGTTAGTGGAGCATTGTATGCCAAGGCGGTGAGGCCTGCACGCGAACGGGGAATCGATGGGGACGGTTGTCATGTGCAGGGTCGGAGTGCCCTGACATGCCATGTGTTTAGGTTTACCTTGCAAGGTTAAAACTCGATTCGAATCGTCTGCTTCTCGCAGCTAATGAGACTGCTTGACCCCTTGTACTGCATCGAGTAAGAAGTGAAATGAGGATTACATGAGATAATTTGTTGATTGAACTAAAATGTTTGTTACCATGTATGCTTAGAAGGAGCAAACCTAGCTAAGTTAATGATGATAGAAGTTGAAAAGCTAAAAATGGATTTTAGAAACAGCTAGTGCTTTTGGCAAACCAAACCCCTCAGCCAAACAGCTCCATAGTCTAGAGGTAGCGGAGTAGACTCCTCATACCGGGTAAGTCTAGCTAAGTATTAGTATACTCAGCCTTGCTTGTAGCATAATTTTTGCAGGTACCATTCAGGAAATGGTTGATGGTGTGACTTGGCCTACCACCCTACCACCGGGTTGGACGGTCGAGTGGGATGCTGCTCCGGCAGGAGAGGAGCACGAGGAGTAGTGGGCTAGGCCTTGCCCATTTCCTCGATACCGACGACATCGATTATCCGCTGCACTTTATTTCATGAACTCTTATTTGCTACTTGAAAAAACTCCGATCTATGTAATAATTCAGTACTTAATTCGAGGTTTCCTGTTTTATTGTATTTCTTCTGTGACTCACCTTCGAGTGAGACTGTGGAATTTGATCCTGGTTAAGTGGCTCTATCAGACTAGATCTGAGGGACTGACGGGTTATTCCGATTTAAGTGTGTTACGGCCCGTGAGACGTGACTTAGGCACTTAAGCTGGAATAATTCAGGTGGTTCCGCCACACGCTCCATGACGACAGCAGCTCCTAGCCCCTTACGTCAGCAAGGAGACGTTAGCAAGGATCCGACAGCCCCGACAACTGTACTTCCGCAGGGCTCCAGCTCTCCTCCGACGGCCACGTCATCACATGAACAGGGCAGCAACACCTCTCCGACAGCCACGACGGCATGTACATAGGGCACTAGCTCCTCTCTGCTAGACACGTTAGCACATTGCTACACCCCCATTGTACACCTGGGCCCTCTCCTTACGTCTATAAAAGGAAGGTCAAGGGCTCTCGTACGAAAAAGGTTGGCCGCGCGGGAGAACGGGCCGACGCATAAAGCTCTCGCTCTCTCTCTCTCTCACGCGAACGCTTGTAACCCCCTACTGCAAGCGCATCCATCCGCCCTGGGCGCAGGACAACACGAAGGCCGCGGTTTCCCCTTACTGCTCTCCCCCCTTTGTGTCCCATCTCGCGCTGACCCATCTGGGCTGGGACACGCAGCGACAATTTACTCGTCGGTCCAGGGACCCCCAGGGTCAAAACGCCGACAGTTGGCGCGCCAGGTAGGGGCCTGCTGCGTGTTGACGAACAGCTTCCCGTCAAGCCCCAGATGGGTAGTCTCCAGCAACCTTTCCAACCTGGGACGATGCTCCGTTTCGGGAGTCTTGAGTTCATGTCCCTCGACGGCAGCTACGACATGATACTCCTTCCTCCGCCGCGCGACAGCGACAATGGCGGCCGTCAGCCCGCCCACCGGCGGCGGAGTCAACGACGTCTTCCCCACATGGCAGAAGAACAACATCCGGGTTTGTCCCGTCACCTCCCCCACCGACGGAGGAGGAGGCGGGGCAACCATGGCCAAGCAGGAGGCGGCACCTCGTCGGCTGTTGAGCAAGTCGACGATGCCGGCGCCCCAGCGGGGGACACATTGGGCTTCGACCTTGCGTCTGAGACGAAGGAGAGCGCCGTTTCCCCCGCAACACGCTAACCCCAAGCAGACGAACGACGCCAACATGCTCGCAAAGGACTTGCTTGGCGTCGCCCTCGTACCTGAGACAACGGTGCAGTCCGCCCCCGACGCGACGTCGTCACCGCCCGTCGACCAAGAGGTACCGACCGATTCCCATCTCGTGCCTTTTGGATTCAGCTTCGACCCACCAAGCGACCTCGCTTCGGTGGAAGCTTTCATAGAGGCATGTACCAACCCTTTGGGGTACCATATGCGGTCACCCTGGGACAGACTGACGGCCGTCTCGACCTATGGACCCTCGGGTTCCGAGGAAGATGACGAGCCCGACTTTTGTTGGGATTTCTCCGGGCTCGGTAACCCCAGTGCCATGCGGGACTTCATGACCGCATACGACTACTGCCTCTCCGATTGTTTCGATGGTAGCCCCAGCTTCGGCGACGAAGACTGCGGCCCGAGTCGTGAATGTTTCCACGTCGATCTAGGGGGTCCCGGCGAAGGCAACCATATTGGTATGCCGGAGAGCGGCGATCCCCCTAGGCCTGCGCCTCGCGTTGACATCCTTCGGGAGCTAGCTGTGGTCCCAGTCCCTACGGGGGGTCAGGACGCACAGCTCGAGCAAATCTGCGAGATGCAGGCCAGGCTCGACGAGGGAGCAGGAACACTTGAGCAGTTCCGGCGGAACATCGGGCAGGAATGGGCAGACCAAGTTCTGGCCGGAGAAGCGCGTCATCTACCCTAGGGCATCCAGCACCGCATTGCCGACGACGTCAGGGCAAGGCCGCCACCGGCTTCCAGTGGGGTCGGCCAGAACCTGGCAGCAGCAGCAATACTACTCCGCGCGATGCCGGAACCATCGACCACCGAAGGGCGGCGTATCCAGGGAGAGCTCAAGAATCTCCCGGTGGATGCCGCGGTCCGACGGGCCGAAAGCTCTGCCTCCCGAAGGCAGGGGTACCCCTCGGAGCATCGCGCCGCGACTTCCTGATTCGTGCGGGAAGCCTTGGTCCACACCGGGCGCACGCGCAACACGGCGCCTGCGGCCCCGGGTCGCCTCGACAACGAGCACCACCACCGCAACCATCAAGCCCACCTCGACGAGAGGTTGCGCCGAGGCTACCACCCCAGGCGTGGGGGATGCTACGACAGCGGGGAGGATCAGAGCCCCTCGCCCGAACCACCCGGTCCGCAGGCTTTCAGCCGGGCCATACGACGGGCGCCGTTCCCGACCCGGTTCCGAACCCCGACTACCATCACAAAGTACTCGGGGTAGACGAGGCCGGAACTATGGCTCACGGACTACAGACTGGCCTGCCAGCTAGGTGGAACGGACGATGACAACCTCATCATCCGCAACCTCCCCCTGTTCCTCTCCGACACTGCTCGAGCCTGGCTGGAGCATCTGCCTCCGGGGCAGATCTCCAACTGGGACGACCTGGTCCAAGCCTTCGCCAGCAACTTCCAGGGCACGTACGTGCGCCCTGGAAACTCCTGGGATCTCCAAAGCTGCCGCCAGCAGCCGGGAGAGTCTCTCCGGAACTACATCCGGCGATTCTCGAAGCAGCGCACCGAGCTGCCCAACGTCACTGACTCGGACGTCATCGGCCCGTTCCTCGCTGGCACCACCTACCGCGACCTGGTGAGCAAGCTGGGTCGCAAGACCCCCACCAGGGCGAGCGAGCTGATGGACATCGCCACCAAGTTCGCCTCTGGCCAGGAGGCGGTTGAGGCCATCTTCCGAAAGGACAAGCAGCCCCAGGGCCGCCAGCCAGAAGACGTCCCCGAGGCGTTCGCTCAGCGCAGCACCAAGAAGAAGAACAAGAAGAAGTCGCAAGCGAAACGCGACGCCACCGACGCGGACCTTGTCGCCGCCGCTGAGTACAAGAACCCTCGGAAACCTCCTGGAGGTGCCAATCTCTTCGATAAGATGCTCAAGGACTCGTGCCCCTATCATCAGGGGCCCGTCAAGCACACCCTTGAGGAGTGCGTCATGCTTCGGCGCCACTTTCACAAGGCCGGGCCACCGGTGGAAGGTGGCAGGGCCCACAACAACGACAAGAAGGAGGATCACAAGGCAGAGGAGTTCCCTGAGGTCCACGACTGCTTCATGATCTACGGTGGGCAAGTGGCGAACGCCTCGGCTCGGCACCGCAATCAAGAGCGTCGGGAGGTCTGCTCGGTAAAGGTGGCGGCGCCAGTCTACCTAGACTGGTCCGACAAGCCCATCACCTTCGACCAGGGCGACCATCCCGACCGCGTGCCGAGCCCGAGGAAATATCCGCTCGTTGTCGACCCTGTCATCGGCAATGTCAGGCTCACCAAGGTCCTCATGGACGGAGGCAGCAGCCTCAACATCATCTATGCCAAGACCCTCGGGCTCCTGCAGATCGATCCAGACAGGCGCGACGCCTTTTTACGGGATCATCCTCGGGAAACACGTCCAACCCCTCAGACAACTCGATCTGCCCGTCTGCTTCGGGACTCCCTCCAACTTCTGAAGGGAAACCCTCACGTTCGAGGTGGTCGGGTTCCGAGGAACCTACCACGCAGTACTGGGGAGGCCATGCTACGCCAAGTTCATGGCCGTCCCCAACTACACCTACCTCAAGCTCAAAATGCCGGGCCCCAACGGGGTCATCACCGTCGGCCCCACGTACCGACACGCGTACGAATGCGACGTGGAGTGCGTGGAGTACGCCGAGGCCCTCGCCGAATCTGAGGCCCTCATCGCCGACCTGGAGAGCCTCTCTAAGGAGGCGCCAGATGCGAAGCGCCACGCTGGCAACTTCGAGCCAGCAGAGACGGTTAAGTCTGTCCCTCTTGACCCCAGTATCGACGCCTCCAAGCAGATCTGGATCGGCTCCGAGCTCGACCCCAAATAGGAAGCAGTGCTCGTCGACTTTCTCCGCGCGAACGTCGAAGTTTTCGCGTGGAGTCCCTCGGACATGCCTGGCATACCGAGGGATGTCGCCGAGCACTCGCTGGATATCCAAACTGGATCCCGACCCATGAAGCAGCCTCTGCGCCGATTCGACGAAGAAAAGCGCAGAGCCATAGGCGAGGAGATCCACAAACTGCTGGCTGCAGGGTTCATCAAAGAGGTATTCCATCCTGAATGGCTTGCCAACCCTATGCTTGTAAGAAAGGAAGGAGGGAAATGGCGGATGTGTGTAGACTACACTGGTCTAAACAAAGCATGTCCGAAGGTTCCCTACCCTCTGCCTCGCATCGATCAAATCGTGGATTCCACTGCTGGGTGCGAAACCCTGTCATTCCTCGACGCCTACTCAGGGTATCACCAAATCAAGATGAAAGAGTCCGACCAGCTCGCAACTTCTTTCATCACACCTTTTGGCATGTACTGCTACGTTACTATGCCATTTGGTTTGAGGAATGCAGGTGCGACATACCAAAGGTGCATGAACCACGTGTTTGGCGAACACATTGGTCGGACCGTCGAGGCTTACGTCGATGACATCGTAGTCAAGATGAGGAAAGCCTCCGACCACCTCTCCGACCTTGAAACGACATTCATGTGTCTCAAGGCGAAAGGCGTAAAACTCAATCCCGAGAAGTGCGTCTTCGGAGTCCCCCGAGGCATGCTCTTGGGGTTCATCGTCTCCGAGCGGGGCATCGAGGCCAACCCGGAGAAAATCGCGGCCATCACCAACATGGGGCCCATCAAAGACTTGAAAGGCGTACAGAGGGTCATGGGATGCCTTGTGGCTCTGAGCCGCTTCATCTCGCGCCTCGGCGAAAGAGGCCTACCTCTGTACCGCCTCTTAAGAAAGACCGAGTACTTCACTTGGACCCCCGAGGCTGAGGAAGCCCTCGGGAACCTGAAGGCGCTCCTTACGAACGCACCCATCCTGGTGCCTCATGCTGCCGGAGAAGCCCTCTTGATCTACGTCGCCGCTACCACTCAGGTGGTCAGCGCCGCGATCATGGTCGAAAGACGAGAAGAAGGGCATGCATTGCCCGTCCAGAGGCCGGTCTACTTCATCAGTGAAGTACTATCCGAGACCAAGATCCGCTACCCACAAATTCAGAAGCTGCTGTTCGTGGTGATTCTGACGCGGCGGAAGTTGCGACACTACTTCGAGTCTCATCCGGTGACTGTGGTGTCATCCTTCCCCCTGGGGGAGATCATCTAGTGCCGAGAGGCCTCGGGTAGGATTGCAAAGTGGGTGGTGGAAATCATGGGTGAGACAATCTCGTTCGCCCCTCGGAAGGCCATCAAGTCCCAAGTCTTGGCGGACTTTGTGGCTGAATGGGTCGACACCCAGCTCCCGGCAGCTCCGATCCAACCGGAACTCTGGACCATGTTTTTCGACGGGTCGCTGATGAAAACAGGGGCAGGCGCGGGCCTGCTCTTCATCTCGCCCCTCGGGAAGCACCTCCGCTATGTGCTACGCCTCCATTTCCCGGCGTCCAGCAACGTGGCTGAGTACGAGGCTCTGGTCAACGGGTTGCGCATCGCCATCGAGCTAGGGGTCCGATGCCTTGACGCTTGCGGTGACTCACAGCTTGTCATCGACCAAGTCATGAAGAACTCCCACTGTCGCGACCCGAAGATGGAAGCCTACTACGACGAGGTTTGGCGCCTGGAGGACAAGTTCTACGGGCTCGAGGTCAACCACGTCGCCCGCGCGGTACAACGAGACTGCGGACGAGCTAGCGAAGATAGCTTCGACGCGAACAACGGTTCCCCTGAACGTCTTCTCCCGGGACCTACATCAACCCTCAGTCAAGACAAACGACATGCCCGAGCCCGAGAAGGCCACGGCCCAGCCCGAGGCACCCTCGGCCCCGCCCGAGGCACCCTCTGCTACCGAGGGTGAGGCTCTGCGCATCGAGGAAGAGCGGAATGGGGTCACGCCTAATCAAAACTGGCAGACCCCGTACCTGCAATATCTCTACCGAGGAGAGCTACCCCTCGACAGAGCCGAAGCTCGGCGACTGGCGCGACACGCCAAGTCATTCGTCTTGCTGGGTGACGGGAAGGAGCTCTACCACCGCAGCCCCTCCGGCATCCTCCAGCGATGCATATCCATCGCCGAAGGCCAGGAGCTCTTACAAGAAATACACTCGGGGGCTTGTGGTCATCACGCAGCGCCTCGAGCCCTTGTTAGAAACACTTTCCGACAAGGTTTCTACTGGCCGACCGCGGTGGTCGACGCCACTAGAATTGTCCGCACCTGCCAAGGGTGTCAATTCTACGCAAGACAGACGCACCTACCCGCTCAGGCTCTACAAACAATACCCATCACCTGGCCGTTTGCTGTGTGGGGTCTGGACCTCGTCGGTCCCTTGCAGAAGGCACCCGGGTGCTACACGCACCTACTGGTCGCCGTTGACAAATTCTCCAAGTGGATCGAAGTCCGACCCCTAAACAGCATTAGGTCCGAACAGGCGGTGGCATTCTTCACCAACATCATCCATCGCTTCGGGGTCCCGAACTCCATCATCACCGACAACGACACCCAGTTCACTGGCAGAAAGTTCCTGGACTTCTACGAAGACCACCACATCCGGGTGGACTGGGCCACCGTGGCACACCCCATGACGAATGGGCAGGTAGAACGTGCCAACGACATGATTCTGCAAGGAGTCAAGCCGAGGATCTACAATGACCTTCACAAGTTCGGCAGGCGATGGATGAAGGAACTCCCCTTGGTGGTCTGGAGTCTGAGGACGACGCCAAGTCGAGCCACGGGTTTCACGCCGTTCTTTCTAGTCTATGGAGCCGAGGCCATCTTGCCCACAGACTTAGAATACGGTTCCCCAAGGACGAGGGCCTACGACGACCGACGCAACCAGACCAACCGAGAAGACTCACTGGACCAGCTGGAAGAGGCTCGGGACATGGCCTTACTACACTCGACGCGATATCAGCAGTCCCTGCGACGCTACCACGCCCGAGGGGTTCGGTCCCAAGACCTCCAGGTGGGCGACTTGGCGCTTCGACTACGACAAGACGCCGAGGGCGGCACAAGCTCACGCCTCCCTGGGAAGGGTCGTTCATCATCGCCAAGGTTTTGAAGCCCGGGACGTACAAGCTGGCCAACAGTCAAGGCGAGGTCTACAGCAACGCTTGGAACATCCGATAGCTACGTCGCTTCTACCCTTAAGATGTTTTCAAGCCGTTCATATACCTCGTTTACATATGAAGTCTAACCATCAAGGAAGGGTCAGCCTTGCCTCGGCAAAGCCCGACCCTCCCTTGGGGGCTAGAAGGGGGGAACCCCCTCCGCATAAAAATTTTCCTCGGAAAAAGTCTTTCTGCCAGAATACCTTTCGTGCTTTTCGACTACTTCGGTAGTGGGATCATGAAAACGACGGAGTACACGTAAGCAGGCAAGGCCGACCGAGCCGAGGGACTCCTACGCCTCCGGGATACGGATACCTCACTCATCACCTTCTGCGAGAAGTAACTCGCGTTCGGATGAGCGATCCTGCTGACCGAACAAGCCTTAACGCTCAAAAGACTTTCTGCCGAAACGGTTTTTCGGGTTTTCTCGGCTACGTCGATAATAGAATCCCGCGGACGAGCAAGAGTACACGTAAGCGGCAAGGCCAACCGAGCCGAGGATTCCTACGCCTCCGGGATACAAATACCTCACTCATCACCTTCCGTGAGAAGTAACTCTAGCTCGGATAAACGATTCTGCTACCGACGAGCAAGCCCTGATACTCGAAACAAGAGGAAAAGAAACACAACTTTACAACGCGACGACAGTATGTTTGGGCCTCGGCGGCCGCAAAAAACATAAGCATACTACAGGTGAACCGATCCTGCAGGCTCAGACGTCGATGGAGGGGGAGCAGCAGCACCCTCGGCGTCAACTCCACCTTCGGCGAATTCCGACCGAGCCTCGGACGGCAACACGGTCGGAGGGTCTCTGCTCCGAAGGACGACGTCAGCACCATGCCTGGGCCATCGCCGCTAGGGTCTCCTCCAGGAACCTGGCCCGAGCAGACGGCTCGCCCGACCGCCCCGAAGCCTCAGCCAGCTGTCCCCCAAGGACACCAGCCCGGCTCGTGGCCTCGGCAACTCGACTCCGGCGTTGGTCCCGCCAGTGGACGACCCGGCCAGGCCTGGCCGACAAAGCTTCCTTTTTCGAGCCAACTCCACCTCTGTCCACGCTGACACCGCTGCCCTCGGCCCCGGCTCACCGCAGAGCGGCCGAGGGTTTCTTTGACTAAGCAAGTGAAGCCTCGGGCGGCAAGGCCGACCGAGCCGAGGGATTCCTACGCCTCCGGGATACGGATACCTCACTCGTCACCTTCTGCACAGAGCAACTCACATTCGATTAAGCGGTTCGGCTAGCCGACAGGCGATTTCTAGTGCTCGAAAATGAGGAAAAAACATGGTATTACACCCAAAAATACCTACATGTTCAGGCCCCGACAGCCACAATAAACAGACACCGGCACTCAAGGTGCCATTACAAACGGAACTCTGGTTCCACTCCCGCAGGTACAAACAACCCCCACATTGGAGGGCCTCCGGGGCGACAAAACCCCAGGTGGCTCACCGACGCCCGCTCCGGCAGCAACGATAACGACCTCCGCTCCGGGTGGCCAAACAGCAGCAGCGATGACCTCAGGGCAGACGCTACTACGACAAGGCCCTCGCCCACGCCCCCACTCGAGGGGCGAGGACAAGCAGAAGGCCGTAGAGTCGGAGGTCAGTCCGCGGGCGGCTTCGACTATCTCGTCGGCGGAGAAACCTCTTCCGGCTGCCTCGGTGGGAGGTGGCACCAGAAACAGCGCCGAAGCCGCTCAGGCCGGAGAGCCAGACACGCGGCAGCTGCCAGCGCCACAAACGGCGAACGCCCTTCCCCTCGATCACTGAGGGAAGGAGCGGGCCGCTGCCCGCGCGGAGACGGTCCCCGACTCGGCGCACTCCCCTCCCCAGCACTAACGATGAACATCCTTGAAGCTGAGGGAGGGGCGGAGGCCACAGCCCGGCTCGCTTCTCCCCACCATCGAACTGGTGGTCACCGTCTTGGGTGACCACCAGCGAGGGGATGCAGCCGGGCTGCCTGATGAAAATCCTTGGAGCCAAGCGATGGCTGAAAGGTACCATCTTCCGCGAAGTTGCGTTCCTCCAACGACAGCAAGACGAAAGCGACGCGAGCGCTCCCCATCCGGGGGCTCGGAAGGTGGAAGAACGCGATACATGGAGTGCGAAGACATGGTTGCCATCCAAGGGAGTCGCCCTCCTTTTAAAGGCGACTCTCCCCACTTGCGTCCTCAGCCGTCGCGGACTGAGTCTTCTCCAACACGCTCCAAGGTCCTCCCCCTACGACATGGGGGCTGGGTCCCACGCGTCATGCAAGATGGCCCAGGACAGAAGAAGCCAGACCGCCGCGTGCGGAGCGCACAACACCCAGCGGTTACAAGCATTCCTCCACTATCGCCCGGACCAGCGGGTGAAAGGGCGGACCGCCATGCAGGCGACATGCAACCGCACTAAGGGGGCGCACCCTTTCGACTTCGACGCGTTCAGCTTGGAGGTCCAGGCCCACACGTCATGTAACCGGCGCACCGGTTACTATGTGCGAGAAGCTGCACCGCCACCTGCGCCAGTACCTCGCCTTCTCGACTGCGGAACCGGTGCCGCGACTCGAGGCAACCCCGCGCATGACCCAACAGTGCCAACCGAGCACATCGGTCATGGGTCAATCAGCCGCGGGAGAAGGCGCGACGGTCGATACGGCCAGAAATGGGCCGGCAGCAATGGCGGCAGCAGGCGGGCAGAAGCAGCGGTCAAGTCGTCTGCAGGCTCACGTCCCCTCCTAGGGCAGCGAGAGAGCCCTCTCCCACGGCATGAAGACGACGCGCCCGGGTTCCGTTCCTCGAACGGCTTGCACACGCACAACGGCTGCCCCGCGAACCACTCGTCCCGTCGCATTAACTCTACGGCAGGACAGGCGGCACCTTTGGTAGACGAAGCAGGCGACGCTTCACCTCCGCCATAATGACTGCGTTAGAAAAGGTGCGCCACGTCATTCGATTTCGTATCCTTTTCCTCTTCCTCTTTCTCTCTCTTGCTACAGGGACCGGGAAAGGGGATACTCCGAAAGGGATCCTTCTCCGCGAAGGAAACGGGCCCCAAGCCCTCCTACTGATCAGAGGTTCGAAGGCTGGCCCCTCGGAAGGGTTCGACAGCCGCCTCAGAGCACTCGGGCTCCGCGCCCACTACTGGTCAGCGGTTCGAAGGCTGGCCCCTCGGAAGGGTTCAATGGCCGCCTTAGGCCACTCGGGCTCCGCGCCCACTACTGATCAGGGGTTCGTAGGCTGGCCCCCGAAGGCTTCGACATCCGCCTCAGAGCATGCAGAGCGAGGGATGACCCTGGGTACATTCGATACATAACCAAGGCTCGGGCTACGCTCCCGAGGTACCCTAGGACATTTCCGAGACCGATGGGAACGATTTTGTAACGGAATCCCACCAGAGGGAGGCATCGAGCCCTCGGACCCCGTCAAAAGGGGACCGGGTCCGGCGAATCACCCGCAGGTACTTTTGGAGCGCGCCTCCGGGCCACTAGCCGACCCCTAACGAATGGGGCACGAGCGCCCACTCGGATCACCCGTTAGCAACTCACTGGAGACACCATGTTCGGTGCCCTCCGAGGGCAACATGGCACTTTCCCCCCTCCTCCTTGCAGAAAGGCGACGCAGGGGCGTATGAAAAAAGCCGAGTCTATCCTTGACCGTCCTCTCGCTCTGTGCGGTGGTTCGGGGGCTGCTCTCGTAAACCTGGCTCCGGCCAAACCGTTGACAGCGTCAACATACCAGCCCGAGAACTTGGGACCTGACTAAGCACCCGGGCATCGACTAGTTCGCATGAGGGAACAACCAAACCGGCTGAGCCATCACGAAAGGCACTAAGACCTTGAAGGAGTCAAAACACTCCTCCGAGGCCTCGGGGGCTACACCCGGCGGGTGCGCTCACGCGCACCCACCGGAACGAAATGCAACCGAGAAAGGCCGGTCCCCTTGCAAAAAAGTGCGACAAAAGCCTCCAAGCGAGTGCCAACACTCCCATTGAGGCTCGGGGGCTACTGTCGGGGACCATAATTAGGGGTACCCCCAAGACTCCTAATCTCAGCTGGTAAACCCCATCAGCACAAAGCTGCGAAGGCCTGATGGGAACGATTCAGGCCAAGGCTCCGCTCAAGGGACACGATCCCGCCTCGCCCGAGCCCGACCTCGGGCAAAGACAACCGACCCCGGAAGATTCACGCCTCGCCCGAGGATCCCCTCAAGCAACGGACGCACCATCGACTCGCCCGAGGCTCAGCTCGGGTAGGCTTCGCGGAGAAGCAACCTTGGCCAAATCGCCACACCAACCGACCATATCGCAGGAGCATTTAATGCAAGGATCACCTGACATCTTATCCTGACGCGCACTCTTCAGTCTACAGGGCCGAAGTGATCGTAGTCACTTTGCCGCTCCACTGACCGACCTGACAGGAATACAGCGCCGCCTGCCCTGCTCCGACTGCCGTGCCACTCACCAGAGTGAGGTCGACAGCGGCTAAGTCCAGCTTCGGGCGACATAGGAAGCTCCGCCTCACCCGACCCCAGGGTTCGGCCCCCGTCTCGGCCTCGGAAGATGGACTTCGCCTCGCCCGACCCCAGGGCTCAGACTCAACCACGACTCGGAAGACGATGGACTCCGCCTCGCCCGACCCTAGGGCTCGGACTCAGCCTCGGCTCCAGAAGACGATGGACTCCGCCTCGCCCGACCCCAGAGCTCGGACTCAACCTCGACCTCGGAGGAATTGCCACCTCGCCCAAACTCGGGCTCGGACCGACCACGTCGCCAGGGGGGCCATCATTACCCTGCCCCTAGCTAGCTTAGACTACGGGGAACAAGACTGGCGTCCCATCTGGCTCGCCCCAGCAAACAAGTAATGATGACACCCCACACGCTCCATGACGATGGTAGCTCCCAGCCCCTTACGTCAGCAAGGAGACGTCAGCAAGGATCTGACAGCCCCGACAGCTGTACATCCGCAGGGCTCCAGCTCTCCTTCGACGGCCACGACATCACATGAACAGGGCAGCAACACCTCTCCGACAGCCACGACGACATGTACATAGGGCACTAGCTCCTCTCTGCTAGACACGTTAGCACATTGCTACACCCCCCATTGTTCACCTAGGCCCTCTCCTTACGTCTATAAAAGGAAGGTCTAGGGCTCTCGTACGAAAAAGGTTGGCCGCGCGGGAGAACGGGCCGACGCATAAGGCTCTTGCTCTCTCTCTCTCCCACGCGAATGCTTGTAACCCCCTACTGCAAGCGCATCCATCCGCCCTGGGCGCAGGACAACACGAAGGCCGCGGTTTCCCCTTACTGCTCTCCCCCTTTGTGTCTCGTCTCGCGCCGACCCATCTGGGCTATGACACGCAGCGACAATTTACTCGTCGGTCCAGGGACCCCCCGGGGTCGAAACGCCGACAGTGGGTGACTAACAAAACCAAATCTAATGAACCTCTGCACCCCCCTAGCAGAGCGAGCACTACGCCCCGGCTGTGGGGGATAGATATCCCCTGGGTCCACTAGAAGGCAAGAAGGCCTCACAAAAGGCTTCGGGCCTATTGTCTCGCAAGGCCATCCCTTCGTGAGCCAGGGGAGAACCGCTGGTAGAATGGGCCATGGGAAAGAAGCAAACTCAGCCCCAAGCGACTCGGTAGAATGGGTCGATGTGGGAAAGAAGCAAACGCAGCGCCGGTCTGACTTTCCCGCGTAGGGCGACCTTGAATATCGAAGAAAACTAGGGATAGGTCGGCGAGATTATAGGAGGATAAGTTCAGTTGGTTCACTATTACTTAGGTACATATCGTTATCATACACGCATGTAATGCCCCACGGTCAAGTATATAAGGCCTAGGGGGTACCCCATCATTTCTATCGACCATCCACTCAGCCCACTAGCTTTTCTCCAGACAGGAGACTTCTCTTGTAACCTACCACATAAAGATCCACACCAGGAAGTAGGGTGTTACGCATCTCAAAGTGGCCCGAACCTGCAGAAAATCACCTGTCGTCTCTCATGCATCTCGCGCGAACCATTGAGTTATAGTCAACAGCACCGTCCTACCCAAAAGCACCGCGAGGGATATCCCCGGGTGTGCAGTCGGGCTCCAAACACCGACAACTGGCTCGCTAGGTAGGGGGTGTGTCGTTGATCTAAGCAAGCTCAATGGATGTCACCTCCCAGTGCAAGATCGCCCTTCGCCCTAGATCCATGTTCTGCTTTAGGACCATCTCGTCCATAGCAGATGAAAATGGAATTCTACGCTGCATAGTAGATCCATCGGGGAAAAAGTCTTCCTCGAGAGTTCCCGATGAAGCCAGAACTAGACAACAGATAGCACGACCTACTGAAACTTGGGCGATGACCAACTCTCGCAAGCCGAGGTTTGAGAATTCGCCTGCCGGAGGACTCCACTGCCCACTTCGCCCACAAAGGAGTGGACACGGATCACAAGAAGGAAAGAAGCAAGCATTCCTAGAAAAAAGGGAGAAGTCCACCAAGTTGTCTTTCCGACACCTTCGCCCACAAAGGAGGACGGAAAGAAACTCGTGACTCCTTTTTACCCTGACATCCTCTTCATCGGGGGAAGATTGGAATCATCTCCCATCTCCGACGACGAGCCAACCATGCTAGGGGAAGAACCTCCTCAGCGAGAGGCTCGGAGACGGAGGAACAGACGTCGGAATATTCAACGACATCATGAGGCTGGGGAGCAGGACTCGGCTCAACCTGTATCTCAGGATGAAGTCTCAGAAGTGGGAGAAACTCCCGGCGAACGGGTCTTCAGAGAAAGGAGGAATTCTCACCGACGAGATCGCCGGCAAGCTCAAGATCGAGATCGTGCGCAAGCTGAGCAGGGTGCAAGGTTACACCGAGAGAACCCTCTTTTCACTCGAAACCTAAATCCTGACTTTGCTCGAGCAATGAACACGCCGAGTGAAGTCGAAGGAGTGTTGGCTCAAATAGCTGATGGCCTCCCACGAACTCTGGATGCTGAAGGCTATCGGCGGCTGCTCACTCGGGCCACCAACCACCTTCTACCCCTCGCTCATCCCTCGGGTGACCTATGACACGCCATCAACAGTCGCTGAGACGCGCGGAGCTCTATCAACGCTTCTCGCGACCGACGACACGAAAATGAGATAAGGCGCCGGGAGGAGTACGAATGGGATCATGGCGTCCCGGCTCGAAGTCGCACCACCCGAGTTGAGTCAGTTGCAGCCTCAACTAGTGGCCCGACCCGGGGACGGTCGATACGACCCATCACCAACTCCCCTCCCCGGGACTGGCACCATGAACATCGTCAGGAAGATACTTGTGGAGTATCCGCGCTTACTCCACGTCTTAGGGCCATCTAGTGGCCCCCAAACTTCAAGGTCTCCAATGTCGATAAGTACGAGCCTAAGCAGGACCTGGGAGGCTGGTTAGCCATTTATACGACAGCCGCCCGGGCCGCTGGGGCGACTGAAGATGTAATGACTGCATATTTGCCCATCGTTCTTGGGCAGGATGCATTACAGTGGCTACGACACCTGCCGCGACACTGCATCAACGACTAGAGTGACTTCAGTCGGTGTTTCATCGCCAACTTTCAGTCCTTCTCCGACAAGCCGGCGCAGCCATGGGACCTCAAATCCATCAGATGCCAGGGGGACGAAACACTTCGATCATACCTCAAGAGGTTTCAGACCATGAGAAATCGCATCCCCGAGGTCACTGAGGCAGCGGTGATTGAGGACTTCTACCGGGGATCCAACGACTCGGCCTTCGTCCGAGCCATACTACAGAAAGCGCCGACCACCTTCGAACAGCTGTTTCGAGAAGCAGACCTCTACATCACTGCTGACGAGCGGGCCCAAGACCTCATCGAGGGAGCGAAACTTGCACCACCGGCACCGCGGCGCGACGCGAACCAGCAACCCGACAGGCGTTGGGAGTAGAGGCCTCGTGAAGAGGTCCAAACCACCGGACCACCCGTCGCTCATGCCCGAGGGACACCCCATGGAGGCGAGCGGACATTGGATGACATCCTCGATGCCCAGTGCCCGTACCACAAGGACATGCGCCACACCTTGTGGAACTGTCGAGACTTCAAGCATTCTATCGGGAATGGCCGACCATTCCAGCCTCTACCACCTCCCCCACCGCGAGGAGGGCCTAGCGAGCCCAGGCAACCTTAGCAACAAGAAGGGGGAAGGGGTGGGGAATTCCCACGCATCGACAAGGAGGTCAACGTCATCTTTGGAGGACACAGGTCGTAGGAGAATAGAAGGCAACAAAAGCTCAATGATCGGTGGGTCCTGGTGGCAACCACCGGAGCTCTAACTCAATATCGGTGGTCGGAGCACGCAATCACCTTCAGTCGAGCAGATCAATGGCTTAACTTCGACCATCCTGGCAAGTATCCACTCCTCGTCGATCTGGTGATCCGAGAAAGTAGGGTAAAGGAAGTGCTGGTGGACAGGGGAAGCAGCATCAACGTTACCTTCCCTTGGACGCTCCTGGGCTTGAGGGTGGCACTCAAGGACCTCACCGAGTCAGACACCCCTTTCTTCGGCATTGTGCCGACCGAAGGAGAATACCTGCTCAGGCACATCTACATGCCCGTCACCTTCGGAACTCCGGAAAAACTACAGAACCGAGTTTCTAAGGTTCGAGGTGGCGAGTTTCGACTGCGGGTACAACGCCATCATCAGCAGGCCGGGATTGGTGAAATTCATGGCTATTCCGCACTATTCTTACATGATATTGAAGATGCCAGGACAACAAGGAATCATCACCGTGCGTGCTGACTTCCAAGGCACCGCAGAATGCTTCCGGGGAGCCATTCAGGCGGCCCTCACTACTAGACCACCGACGACTTCTTCCACGCAGGTGAACACAAAGCCTAAGGGAGACCTCGCGATACCCGTGAATGAAGCTCAAGCCATGACCTCTATGCAGCCGACCGAAGAGACAAAGAGGATCAACCTAGGGTTTGCTGATGAACACAAAACCGCCATCATCAGTTCCAGCCTCGAGAACAAATAGGAAAGCGCGCTCGTCCGGTTCCTGCAAGATAAATGAGACGTATTCGCATGGCAACCTGCGGATATGTCGAGAGTCCGAGAGAACTGGCCGAGCACAAATTGAAGGTCTATCCTCAAGCGAGGGCCGATTCGATAGAAGCTGCATCGTTTCACGCCTAACAAGAGAGAAGCTATTCGTGCCAAGTTAGCTCGCTTAGTGGCGGCAGGTTTCATTAGAGAAGTGCTGCATCTGAGTGGCTGGCAAATCCTATTCTGGTACTAAAAAAGAATAAAGTGGATTGGCGCATGTGCGTCAACTATACCGATCTCAACAAACAATGTCTGAAGGATCCTTCCTAGACTGCTATTCTAGATATCATCATATCAGCTTGGCAAAAGAAGATGAAGAGAAAACGGCATTCATCACCCCATTTGGAGCCTTCTGCTATACCTCCATGCTGTTTGGCCTCAAGAACACGGGAGCGACCTACTAGAGAGCTATTCAAACATGCTTAGCCGAACACTGGGGCAAGCGGGTGGAAGCTTACGTCGATGATGTGGTTATCAAAACAGAAAACTCAGAAAACTTCATCGAAGACTTGCAAATGGTCTTCAACAGTTTGAGACGATACCAGTGGAAGCTCAGTCCAGAAAAATGTGTCTTCAGAGTACCGACAGGAAAATTACTCGGATTCATTGTTAGCCATCCGGGAATCAAGCCAACCCAGAGAAAATTGAGGCCATCATGAGAATGGAAGCGCCACGATCGCAGAAAAAGGTACAGAGGCTTACTGGATGCATGGCAGCCTTGAGTAGATTTATATCAAGGCTAGGCGAGAAAGGCATGCCATTCTACAAGTTGCTCAAAAAGGTGGACAAGTTTTAGTGGACCACAGAGGCACAAGAAGCTCTAGAGGCGCTAAAAAGTTGCTGACCACACCACAAGTACTCAAGCCACCACACCAAGCCACATCGAATCAGCCAGCAGAAGATCTGTTATTATACATTTCCTGTACGACTCACGTGGTAAGCACCGCGTTAGTAGTCGAGCGGGTGGAAGAAGGACATGCGCACCCAATACAGCATCCAGACTACTTCATCAGTGAAGTCCTTGGGCCCTCAAAAATAAGGTATCCTCAAATCCAGAAGTTGTTGTATGCGGTACTTCTAACCACACGCAAACTCTGACACTACTTTGACGACCACAAAGTCATAGTAGTCACAGGATTTCCAGTAGGGGACATTCTCCACAACAAAGAAGCCATCGGAAGGATAGCCAAGTGGACATGCGAGTTGGGAGCTCATGACATAGAGTTCCGACCTCGCACGCAATAACGACTCAAGCACTGGTCGACTTCATATCCGAGTGGACTGAGCATCAGGTCCCAGACAACCCGGAGGCTACCGAAGTATGGAGAATGTACTTTGATGGCTCACTGAAGCTGCAGGGTGCAGGTGCAGGTGCAGGGATCCTCTTCATTGCTCCTGGAGGAGAACAACTCAGGTATGCACTCCAATTACTGTTTCCAGCATCAATAATGCAGCAGAATATGAAGCACTGATCCATGGGTTGAGCATCGCTGCATCACTCGGCATTAAGAAACTGATGGTATATGGAGATTCTCTAGTGGTCATAAGCCAGATAAATAAAGACTAGGATTGCTCGACTGACTCTATGGGCAAGTAGTGTGGAAAGAGACCGCAACGCGGGCAGCAGACACGTTGTCAAAACTAGGATCCAGTCAGGCCCAGGTCCCACCCGGGATCTTCATCCAAGAAGTATCACGCTCGAGTATTCTCTCAGATCAGACGGAAGAATGCAACACCTTGAGCCGGCTAGGATCGGACCTCAGTGACTGGAGAGAGCCTATCATCAGATACATAAAAAATGAAGAAGAACCGGATGATAAGGCATCGCAAGACAGTCGGCCCACTACACACTCATAGGGGGCACACTGTACAGAAGAGGCACGACCGGAGTCCTCATGAAGTGCATTCACTCGGTTATTAGGAAGCAACTGTTAGAAGAAATCCATGCTGGGTAGTGCGGAGTACACGCAGCATCTAGAACTCTGGTTGGAAAGGTTTTCAGATTTGGTTTCTATTGGCCAACAACAAAGAGTGATGCTGCCGAGTTAGTCCAGAGATGTGAAGCTTGCCAATTCTTATCAAAGCAACAATATTTACCTGCACAGCAGCTGCAGACCATTCCTGTAACATGGCATTTTGCATACTAGGGACTAGACATGATCAGACCTTTCAAGAAAGCTCAAGGAGGATGTACTCACATACTGGTTGCCATCGACAAATTCACAAAGTGGATAGAGTACAAGCCAATCGCTTCTCTGACCTCAGCCAAAGCCGTGGAGTTCATACTATGTTCAGATTTGGGATACCAAATAGCATCATCACTGACCTGGGATCCAACTTCACTAGTTCTGAATTCTTTGATTTCTACGAGCAACAGAGCATCTAGATCAAGTATGCATCAGTAGCGCACCCAAGGGCCAATGGTCAAGTGGAAAGAGCCAATGGAATGATACTGGAAGCACTCAGGAAGAAAATATTTGACAAGAATGAAAAACTTGTAGGAAAATGGATCAAAGAACTGCCATATGTGGTTTGGAGCCTGAGAACTCAACCCAGTCGAGCTCTGCATGGAAATACCCTGTTCTTCATGGTTTATGGTTCAGAGGCAGTGTTGCCCGCCGACTTAATATTTGAGGCACCAAGGTTGACTTTCGAAAGCATAGCCGAGGCGGAGGCTACCAGACTAGAAGACATTGATGTGCTAGAGGAAGAACGATTGAACACCGTAATTCAGTTGGCTAGATACCAGCAGACCTTGAGGCGCTATCGTGATAAAACTGTGCGGCACTGGTCCTTTGCAGTGGGAGACTTGGTCCTTCGCCAAATTCTAATAGGGGAAGGACGACACAAGCTGTCACCACTATGGGAAGGGTCATTCATTGTATCAGAGATCACTCGGCCAGGATCATACCGGCTTACTCAAATCGATGGCACAGAAGTGGGGAACTTCTGGAACATAGAGCATCTCAGAAAGTTCTATCCTTAGCAAGGCCTCAAAAATTCTCGAAGAAACATTGTACTCTATAATCGGGAGACTTCATCATCAATAAAGTTTTCGTTTTCAAAGGCATTCAGACTCTTGACTTTCAGCTGACCTCAACTTGATTGGACTTGAAATCAGCATGCTTACTTGACTCAGGGTGACCACTATACCCTACTAACGGAGCAATCGGCCTAAGTCGGTGATGACTTAAGTCGGTGCGACATGCTCACACTTACTTGACTCAGGGTGACCACTATACCCTACTAATGGAGCAATCGGCCTAAGTCGGTGATGACTTAAGTCGGTGTGACATGCTCACACTTACTTGACTCAGGGTGACCATTATACCCTACTAACGGAGCAATCGGCCTAAGTCGGCGACGACTTAAGTCGGTGCGACATGCTCACGCTTACTTGACCTAGGGTGACCACTATACCCTACTAATGGAGCAATCGGCCTATGTCAGCAACGACTTAAGACAGTGCAACATGCTCACGGCTACTCATCTTAGGGCGACCACTATGCCCTACTAACCAGGCAATTGGCCTATGTCGAAAAAAAGCCTCAAAACCAGCATGGCACACTTGCTTTCATGACTGTTCAGGGTGATTGCTATACCCTAACAGCAAAATAATTAACCCTTCAGGGAAAAAGAACATTTTGCTTGTTGTCACTAGGAGCATGTTCTGACGCCCTGTCCACAAAATATCTGAGTTCTAACACAACCATCACATACACATAGAATTCATACTACATCGAGTGTTTTGCAGGACAACACTGCATTGAAACGTCCTTGTCAGCAATGTCTTTTGTAGGAGCGACGGAAGAGGAAGGATGACTTGAAGCATCGGGCGTAGCCTTGACATCTACGATAATATCATCAGGCACCACGACGCCGGGCCTCCTCATCAAGACCCGTCTGGCACGAATGGCTTTGTCCATAGCCTTGTCGCGTTGAGCTTTCAGGACGACATAGTTGTCTTCTAAAGCTTTGATAACCAGTCGAGCGGTCTCCAGCTCCTATGCGACAAGCTTCTTGGAAGCGCGCAGATCCCTGATAGTGGAATCCTTGGTCGATAACAGCTGTCCAAGTCACAGAACCTCATCTTGGGATACTTGCAGCTCATGATGATGATGATCTAGGTCTGACATGGTGAAGCGATGGCTCCTCTCTAGGATAGTCAATGAGTTGCTAGCATCACGATATAGCGTGTTGTGATACCCCAATTTTCGAAAAAGAAGTTAAATTTCCATTTCTCTTTTCTTTCATGTTCTGTGGCATTGGGGTTTGGAGTTTCAGAAGGCATTCCTCAGGGAAACAGTAGATCTTTTGGCATTTTTTTTCCGCTGGGGTCGGGAGCTCAAATGGGAGAGCGAGTTCGGGCCATTGATCTGGATCCGATGGATGAGAGCCCCCCCTCTCCTCCCCAACCCTAGCCGACCCCCTCTCCCTCTCCCCAATTGTTGCAGCCGCCCCCCTCCCTCTTCCTCTCCTCCCCATTTGCAGCCGCCCTCTACCCTCTCCACCTCTTCCTCCCCCCTCTAGATCTCCCCCCATGCTGCAAGGATCGAGAAGAGGAGGAGCACGTTGAATTGAAGAGGAAGAGAGGATCAAGGAGATGTTCTACCCCATCTCTTCTTGCAGTTTTTCTTGGGGAATCCCTAGGTAAGGATAAGATCCATGTTCCTTCCTGTAATTATGTGTTTTTTGGAGGTTGTGAATCATGGGGATTGAAGGATTAGAGGTTGGATTAGATGGGGGGTTAGTTTTTGATCTCGAAATTAGTTTCTGCAGAATGGCAGATTCAACTGTTTCTGTTCCTACCAGTTTTCCGTGCTCTTAGTTGCCTCAAAAAAATATAAAGTCTATATATGCGTCGTAGATAATTTGTAGATCTTTCCGTGGCCGCGAAGAACACCTCAATCGGACATCAGAACAGAAAGTCATGGCAGTTTGATTATAGCAGGTTTTCAGTCTCATAATTCTGTGCAGAATCTGTTCTCTTAAGAGTTAGACAATTTTATCAACCGAATTAAACTGTGGGTTGGTAAAAGAAGTTGTAGATAATTCATAAGCTTTCCAGATTGTTAAAGAGTGCATCCATATGATTTGTGAAACTCCAGTTATGTTTGTTTTACTGTGGCTGTTCCTGTTTGCCTGACAAAATAAGTGGGTCTGTTCACTGGTGGGTTATCATCTAGTAAATGGCCGAATTGGCTCTTCCAACTATGGAAACTTTTGTAGAAGGATAAAAGTTCTTACTTCCAGCAGAATTTCATAATTTTTGGTTCAGTAGTTTGGGAGATATCGAATTTAAATTTAACCATACTGCTGTCTAAACAGATACAGTCGGTTATCTTGTCAGATGTCTTAGAACTTGTAGATGGCAGAATTTAATTATCCATTGAATACTGAAGTTGTAGAGTATTTTGTGTAGATACTCCTAGAGTATTTGTTTGATATCACCGCTGTTTTAATTTAAAGATACAAAATTAACAAACAGCGCTGCTGCTGTATGGCATGTGGTTCAGGGTGGGAGTCTTTCCACTGGTCTTGGTTTCAATTGTAGGAGTGTTTTGTTGATTGATGGCAAATGTTTGTGAATATTTGTACTAAGTTTTATGCCCGCTAGCAGGTGGCTACACTCCAGATCATGTCTATTACATTTCTTCTTCTTCGATGAAGGCAAGTGAATGTAGCGGTGGTTGCTTCCGTTCTGACCTGTTATTTCTATTGCCTACACTCTAATATTCAGAAGTATTGGATTCTTTCATAATTGGACTCTATGGTGATGCTTTACTTGCTTGCATTATACTGATGCTCAATCATATATTGATGATGATTATGATTCGAGTATGATTTATGAGATTTATTCACACCCCTGAAGGTAAATGAAGTATTATTTGAGGTTGGTATTGTATCTGAAGGTAAATAAAGTATTATTTGAGGTTTGTATTGTATCTGAAGGAAGTGAAGTTTATTGATAAATGCAGCATGCCATATACATTGCATGACTCATTTGCATCTGAAGTTTTGTCGTGACCTATGGTCTGACCGTACCGGTACAATTTAGCATCGTACGTTGTCCGAGGAGGGGTACGATGCGGCTTCATACCCTTAGAGGTATGAAGGCAGAGGACATATGCATCGCATTCATATGCATTCATTGAAGTGATATTTGCAGATGATGTGGTTTTATACCCTCAGAGGTATGAAGATAGAGTACCTACACATTGTATTCCTATGCATACATTGAAGTGATATTTGCAGGTATTATTGACGCAGGGAAGTGTTATAGAACCTATTGTGGTTGTTCGAGGAAATGAGATGGTATTGGTTATAGTGGGACTACTGAGTTCTATATCTACAAGTATTTCTGATTTTAATTGTGATTCTTTTAAAATGTTGATGAATTCAATTTGTGGTTTAAATATCTCGTCAAAATAATTCGCTTGCTGAGATGTTTCATCTCACTCTTGCATTACTCAATGCAGGTGCTTGTTGCTCATCAAGGGAAGTGGGAAGTAGCAACACATCCACCTTCACTCTTTAATAACGCTGCTTAGGCGCAGTCATGATTTAATTAGAAGCTTCTTGTCAAAGGATGTTTGTTTTTAACCAGTTGTGTGCACTGGTTAATTTAGCTCATGCCGTTATGGTTGTCTTCCCATTGCTAGCAAACTATTAATGTCTATTATGTTTTCTTATCATGATATCTATTTATACTTTGTTGCTTCCCCGTTTATGCAATTTTCAAAGGAGATGCTATCAAAATTTTATATACGAATGCTAGATGTGTAGTTTAGTAGCATTCTGGGTGTTTGTAGATCTCGGGGTGTTACAGTTGGTATCAAAGCATAGGCTTTAGATTCTTGGCAATTTGAAGATAAATTTGACACACTCGCACATATAGGAAGGGTATGGGTTTAAATATCTTTGATATATGTTAGTGTCTTTGAAGTGCAGATGACAATAACCTCACCCCTCCCTATTCCTTTACGGTGATGTGGTAAGTTGTTTATGGCTTAATACTTGATATAATTTATTTCTGAAATTTTGATATTGTTTTATTAATGCGGTAGATATCGCTGGTCATTTGTGAGAATGAAGTTGTTATTATGCTTGTAATATAAGTATGCATATGTTGTTTTCACCATGTTTTTCATGGTTGAGTTTTATTACAATAATATTGTTATATATGCTTGATTGAGGGTGTTTCTAAGAGGAGTGTGAATTGCATGTTTTGGGGTACAAGGTGATCATCAATTTGAATTTAAGCTATTGAGCGGTTGGTGGATAACTCCAACTATCTTTGCAAAGAATGATTGTTTATGTTGAGAAACCAGTTCTGAAAGAAATGAATATTGGTACTTTTATATGGATTTTTGGGGGAAGTCTTTACATAGCCAGAATGGCTTACATGTCTCTCTTCTATCGTGTGTTTTAGTAGCCACAAAGCCTAGATGTGGTTTAAAGTGGTTGCATGTTAGTCATGCTAATTGTAGAACAAATCTTTGATTTTTTCTTGATCCATTGATTATGTATTAATACGTTGAGGATTTGATGGTTCTCTTCCCGATGCATGTTTGTGGAGCCATTGTTGGACCACTTATCTATTGGTTTGAATGAAGTCATTGCCTAGCCTAGAGTTGGTTGTGTGTGGTTAGTCACCTATTCCTAAATGATGTGATTTTTACATCAGCTTGAGATGTTTGTCAAATGTGTGAAGGATTACGGGTTATTATTGACCCTGTATGTCTTGTACTTTGAGTGCATCGTATGATAGAATGAAATGTAAGTTTCTGAACTACAGTAGATGAATACTTATATTATGTGTAGGTTAACCTTACTAGTTTGGATTTTTCTTAGTTGAGTTGTTGGATGAAGTATAGTGACATTGGTTAAGCAAGTATTATGTTGTTGTTGTGCTGTCAGTGCTCTTTGTGTAGTTTTTGGCATTTCTTCGATGAACTGTGCTGCGCAGAATGTTATTGGCTTCTTGTCGGCTTTATTGCTCCATTAGTTCTGTAGACTTTCTCCCTTTTGTGGGGTGCAAAGAATGTGAGATTACATTATTATCTTTTCATGATGGCAAGAACAAGGTTTAGGAAGATTAGGAGTTTTGTTTTAATAGAACTACTTGTTTTGGTGGTGCTTTGAGGTGAGGTGTTGGATCTTCTTATACATTCATCTGGTGTGGATGTTGCACTATTGAATTAAAATGAATTGTTGAAGCTGGTAAGGGTTGTGCTTAGTGCATATTACCCCTTCATAAAAGAGTGTTGTTTTAAGACATTGATGTTGATGTATAGCTGCATCTAAATTTGATGGTGTGAAATAGTGTTGATTGCATCTATGACTTGCTTTGAGCTTCATTGCATGTTGTTTCATGCTTGATATCAGGTTGTGTAGTTTCCTTAGACAATTAGTCCGAGGTAGAGGCTCTTGTGTTAATTAAGACCAATAATGGACCCATGTTTTGAATGGTGGTGCTATAGGAGGTACCTTGGATGCTTTGCTTGGAAGTGGTCGAATTCGAGGACGAATTCTTTTTAAGGGGTGTAGAGTGTGATACCCCAATTTTCGGAACAGAAGTTAAATTTCCATTTCTCTTTTCTTTCATGTTCTGTGGCATTGGGGTTTGGAGTTTCAGAACGCATTCCTCAGGGAAACAGTAGATCTTTTGGCATTTTTTCCGCTGGGGTCGAAAGCTCAAATAGGAGAGCGAGTTCGGGCCATTGATCTGGATCCGATGGATGAGAGCCCCCCTCTCCTCCCCAACCCTAGCCGACCCCCTCTCCCTCTCCCCAATTGTTGCAGCCGCCCCTCCCTCTTCCTCTCCTCCCCATTTGCAGCCGCCCTCTACCCTCTCCACCACTTCCTCCC